>CAJNDV010037596.1:43432-64325 GCA_905221635.1 Symbiodinium sp. CCMP2456 | reverse complement strand
TAAGGACCCCAAAAAGGGACCATCATTTTGACAACCACCCATATCCTAGAGTCTAGTGTTCTAAGCTTTAGGATTCCAGGGGTTCGAAATTTTGAGCAAGGTTTCCAGGACTTTCGGGCTTAGAGTGTAAAAAGCTTTAGAATACAGTAGGGTCTTTGGTCCCAAGAGCTTAGAGTGCCTTGCATTTCGAGCCGTAGGCTCAATGAAAACTGCAACACTATACAACCTTGATCAATTTTCCGTAAAGATCAAAGGTGTCGGGTGTGTGGGATGCTACTAGGCTTCCTTAGTCTCTCCTGTTAGTTTCTCCTGTGCTGAGGTTCGAGAGCGCTTCCTCGCCAGTGGCACGGAGGACAAGCAATGCATGTGGACAGTACTCGAGGGCCAAAATCATAAGTAATGGTATCCCCTTCCTTAAGGACCAAATGCACCCTAAAAGGGTTTCAGGTTCATATACCACGTAAGGATTCATAGAATACGGTGGTACAGGGCCTCCACTTATAAGGGTCATGTGGTCCCGGAGATTTTTCACTCTGTCAAGTACACCGAAACACTACTCTCATTACTGAAGTGCCTATGGTATCCACGCCTCGGCCCTACACCTCTTCTCCTTGACCGCCCAGAGCTTTCTTCTGAGTCCCAGATTGTAAATACGAGGGCTGGAGTGAGGACCCTGCAGCAAAGTAGGTTCCAGCCACTTCAGGAAAATCTTAAATCCCATGCCCCTAGGCCCCGAGGCAATCAAACTTCAATGGAGGCTTCTGACGTGTTTTTGGGGTTCTGTAGGATAAGAATGACCCTAACTGCTAAGGGACGAAATTGTGCATTGTTGTCGCAGACCCCCCTCATCCTAGATGACTGCAGTAAGCTAGGAGGGAGGACGAATTCGAGATCGGGCAACTTTTGCTGGCAGCTCTGTCTTGTAGTTCATGGGTGGCCCACGACACTAGGAGCACAAACTCGATGCCAGCAACCCAGTGTCTCACGAGCAGCACGGCGCGCTCACCGTGAGTCAGCTTGTCAAGAAAATCCCTGGAGTGGTCGGAGTTTGGGGCTACAAGCGCTTCCCCGAGTGCAGCTGTCCAAGGAACCTTGAGGCAGTCGGTCCGGGACACATGGCCGTGGACAAGGCTAGTTTGGTTGAGTTGTGAGCACGTCTCTTGAAATGGCGCATCTCGAGGCGATGGCTGTTTCCGTGCACAAGGTTTGCGCGCCTCTGCAGACGATCAGGATGCTTTTCAGCATGCGATTCAATGCCACAGAGAAGATCATCGGGCCCCATGGTCTCGCACTGGTCATGTTGATGGCAAATCTGTCCCCTTTGCGACGCCGCGCCGTGGAAAGCCCCACAACACCGGAGCAAAGAGGTATGGTTTACCTTAATCCCAAAGAACCTACCTTTTTCAGGACTTATATAAAGAAACTGTAACAAGGAAACATAGAAAGGTAGGTTATTTGGGGTCCAGGTGGGGTTTAGGGTCGAAGCGACCTGCTTTGTCGCAATCGCAAGAGGCCGCGGTGACAATGAGAACAAACTCAGGCGGAAGTATCGAAGCAGGCAAAACAGATTGCAGAACGACCAGGCGGCTCAACCCTAAACCCTAAACCCTAAAGGCAGCTCATGCAGCCCGGCTCGCGGCAGATCAGGCCACGGCTGCGTGGCATCTGCGAAATTACACAAGGGATTGACAGCAAGCCCTCTCCTCCTTTAGGGTTTAGGGTTTAGGGCTTATAGGGTTTAGGGTTTCTAGGGTTTAGGGCTTCTAGGGTTTAGGGTTTCTAGGGTTTAGGGTTTTTAGGGGGTTTAGGGTTACTCAGATCAGAGGATCTGGGCGATTCACACGATGATTGGCCTTTGCTCCCCTAGACTGGTCATCCTTGTTCCATGTACCCCAAGGACGGGATCAACCAATTCCAAAGCCCTCATTGTGCAATCTTGGAATCCACTGCCATGGTCTAAAACAGTCCGAAATCTTAAATCCGAAACACCAAACCCTTAAGGATAAACCACGACAAAGAGCTCCTAAACTTTAATCCTAGGCCCTGAAAGCGTCAAGCCTGTACGCCCAACAGCTCCGAGCCCTAAATCCCAAATCGGCTTCCATCCTCAGCGAACTTAGCGAATTTAGAAGGACCATGTGGGATATTTCATTATTGTGAGAACCTCTATATTTAATATAGATCGAAGCTCTTGAAGAAAGCCCTGATATAGGAACGCTAACAATACATTGAAGTCTGCATCTGTAAAAGGTGATTAGTGCTAAGATTCCCCGCGCTTTACCTTTAGGCAGTTTTATGTTCCAGTGTTCTGGCTTTTACTGTACGGTGTGTGTAAGCTGCTTGGGACCGTTTGGGTTTGGAGAATATCACCCTAAACCCTAAACGTTCACTTCAGGAGCTATCTGCCACCCTGGTTCATGAGCTGAGCCGGACGGTTTTGCAACAGGTTCAGCGCTCGGAGTCCTAGGTATGATTAGGGAGACCCCCTAATCCTAACTCCCACGGAGGAGGGCGAACTGAGATATTTGGAAAGTGGTGGGTTAGAAGTAGGGGGCCCGAATACTTCTTACTTTTTCGTTCCTTAAACTTTTCCAGATGTCCGAAATCCAGTGTCTAAGCCTCGGTTTAAAGAACCTTTGACGTCTTCTGGGTGTATGCAATCCGCACAAGCCTACCAGACCATAACTAGCAAGGTTGCTCTGCCCTGCCGAATGCCATAGGAGTATCGAACTTGCACCATCGGGATTAGGGTTAGCTAAAACGGTTGACTTGCTATTGGGCCGGGGCACTTTGCCCCAAGCTGCTCGGAATGTTGAAATGGTACCGTAGCTATAGAGTTTTAGATACCTGACGCCCTAAACCCCCTACACCTGTAAACCCCTAAACCCCTCATAACCCCTAAACCCTGAAACCCCAAACCTAAACCTTTTAACCCTAAACCCCCAAACCCCAAATGCCCCGAATAACCCTTAAACCCTAATAAACCCTAGACCCTTAAACCCCAAACCCCAAAACCCCTACTTACCCCTAATAAACCCGACACCCCTGAACCCTAAACCCCTAATAACCCCTAACCCCTAAACCACAAACCCCAAACCCCAAAACCCTTAATAACCCCTTCTTACCCCTAAACCCTAAACCCTCGCCCGGGTCCGGAATCCCCACCGGAAAGCTGCTGGGGTCCCTTTGGGTCTCCGGCGGGTCGCAACCCCCAAACTGGCTTAGGTTTACCTGGACCCCAAAGAACCTACCTTTTGCAGGGTTCCTTGTTTTGATTTTTGTTTATACACAAGTCACAAGTCCGTAAAAAAAAGTTGGTGGGGGTTGAAGTCGGGTTTAGGGTGTAGGGTAGGGCTTGGGGTGTAAAGGTTACAGGTTTTTGGGGCCCGAAACCCGACACCCTGGCGTCGATGAGGCTCCGAAGGGGCAAGTTTGGTTTCAACCCTAAACCCTAAACCCTAAACCCTAAACCCTAAACCCTAAACCCTAAACCTTAAACCTACACCTACCATCCGGACGGTCGCAAGCTGAGCACCCACCTCCCTTCCACCCCCCCCCCCCCAAACTACACGGAACCATTGCAAACGTTCCAGAAACTTAATCCCGCAACCCATTGGACAGAAAATTGAGCACCCTATGTTCGCCCGAAACTCCAACACTCTAAAACCTAGACCACTTTAAAACCCTACGCAACTCCAAACGCCGCTAGAAAATGAGAGTGCGTAAATGCCAATTCTATTTTGGGGGCACCCTATTCCTTTTTCAAGGCCCCTAGACTTATTACACCCTTGCAACCAAATGAAACGCTGGACACCCTTAAAATAAGCCCCAGAGGCCGGCTCAGCTTAAACACTTGGTTAAAACCTACCGAAACCCTCCGAAGTACCTACATGGTATAAAGTAGGCTTTCAAAAAAAGGAATTACCGTTCTGGTGTGGGTAAGTCTCCCCCCACATAGGTACTTAGGAGCCTTTTGGGCTATAAACCCTGACACCTACGCCCTCAAAGCCTAAGTCTAGGACATGTTCAGGTGGGCAGGTACCGTTATAGGAGCCTTATAGAAGGTCTATATACCTTATAGAAGCCTTATAGAAGCCCTATATACCCTAAACTCGCCACCTGCAGTTTAAACCCTAAACCCCTAAACCTAAACCCCTAAACCCCTAAACCCTAAACCCTAAACCCTAAACTCCTAAACCCCTGAACCCTAAACTCCTAAACCGACAGGTGCCGAAGCTCTTTGCGAGCCAGCTGCTTCTGGGTAATCCCCTTCAGCTCGGGGAGGTCGGGCAGCTGCTGCTTTCGTTTCAGGTAAGGGGCCTGAACTCTTTTGGGGTTTAGGGTTTAGGGTTTAGGGTTTAGGCTTTAGAGCTCAGGGTTTAGGGTTTTGGGTTTAGGGTGTAGGCTTTAGAGCTCAGGGTTTTGGGTTTTGGGTTTAGTGTTCAGGGTTTTGGTTTAGGGTTTAGGGTTTAGGGTTTAGGGTTTAGGGTTTCGTTTCAGGTAGTGGCCTGAATTATTTTGAATAGGGTTTTGGGGCCCATAGTACTACAATTCTACAAAGGAACCCACAACATAGTATAGGTAATGTTCTAAAAGGGAACCCACAAAATAGTATAGGTAATGTTTTAGGCCCCTATGTCACTCTGCTTGGGGCTTTCGGGTGGTATTTAGGGGCTTATAGGCATCTATAGTGCTTAGAGATGGGCTTGCGGCTGTAAGGTTTTTCGGTGTTGGGGATTTAGGGTTTAGGGTTTAGGGTTTTAGGGTTTAGGGTTTAGGGGTTTAGGGTTCAGGGTTAGGTTAGGATGTGTTAGGGCTTTTGGGGTTGTGAAGTTGGTTTCGATTTCCTGCTTGAGTGCTGGCTACCCCTACCTTCAGCCGTTTTTGCAACCCTACGGCCTGAATCTGCTTCGGGGGCTTTAGGCTTTAGGGTTTAGGGTTTAGGCCTTAGGGCTTTGGGTTTATGGCAACTTTTATTTGCTAGCTGACTGAGCCTACTTAAACGAGTACCCGGAAGGGAAGCTTCCAGATTAGGGTTTGGGGTTTAAGTTACGACAATGGGGATCTACCTATAGCTTAACTCTTTTTGGCACTTCAACTAGGTTCCTTAACCTAAGGGTCCATGTACCCAAACAGTAGATACTTTGGCCGTGAAGTAGTCCCTATCTAGGTACTTAGGGGCCGAAGTATATACTATTTGGGTACATGGATCTTCGGGTCAACAAGAACCATTGACACGGAGGTGAAGGAACCCAAGCCAAAGCTCGCAAGCCCTTCCGTGGTTGTAGCAGAGTAGGTAACCTTTAACCTTTGTTAGAGTACTATAATGTTTATGGAGGTTGTAGATGATTATACTACACACCAAAGAAGGTTTAGAGGCTTAGGGGTTACAGTATAAACCCTATATACTCCCGAAAGGTTAACCATTAGTTCCCTAGTATACTGGACAAGTGAAGAGGAGCTTCTACGCGCGATGGAATTGGCAGCACACGGCTTCGCAAGATTTCAGCCACAGGCCGGGAGAGTGCAGGACCTTTGTGTTTTCTACGGCGCGTTTCCGAGTTCTCCGATTTTTCTGTAAGTGTTTCTGGCAGGGTTTAGTTTCATCGAACTCCGTGGTTGTAGAGCTTTTTGGTGTAAGATGTCGGCTCGGGGGTCGGGTATAGTCCATGGTAGAAACCAGGCAGAGCCTTCTCGCACATCTTCACGCTAATATTTCTTTAGAAACCAGGCGGAGGAAGAAACCGCCGAGAACCCACCTCTAAAATCAATATACACCAAACCCCATAAACCCTAAGTCCAAAAACCCTAAACCCTAAACCCCAAACCACCTGACCCCTAAATCATACGGTACTAGGAGGTTTTGCGCGGCATTTTATGCCATCGTGATACTAGGACTGGGACTTTGTACGAGATTATGCAACCACCATCAGGGCAGCATACCAGTATACATTATATGGAATGGCCCTACTGAATTCTGTGGGTGTTGCAGGTTAGTCAGACAGCTAGCGCATTCCAACTCAATCAAAAATCAACCCGAGCCCATATATACTCCTAGAAACCCTGAAGGTTATTATTGTGAGGTTTTTCTTCCCGGCACCCCGGCACGCAGCTCTCAAATCATCATCATCGCCCAAGCTAGCCCTAGCCCAATCCCAGGAATAATCCTAACCTTGGGGACCAAATGACCCGAAAAAGTAACGGGCCCTATACCCCTATACTATAATCCCGATATTATATATTTTCTATATGAGCCAGAAACCCTTCTAGGGATCCTTTCGTCCTTAAGGAAGAGCCCTAAACCCTAAACCCTAAACCCTAAAACCTAAAAGGCGGTTCTGGCGGCGTTCCTCCTCGCTTTGGCTGCCCTGACAGCGTCAGTTCGCGGTATGTTCCTGATCATGGCCAAGGCCGGTCTATAGGGTTTAGCGTTTAGGGGTTTGGGTTTTAGGGTTTAGGGGTTTGGGGTTTAGGGTGTAGGGTTTAGGGTTTAGGGTTCCTTTAAGGGGGTCTATAGGGGGGTTCCTTTCAGGATTCCTTTTAAAGGGGTGTTTTAAGGGTACTATAGGATTCATTAAGAGGGTCTCTTGTAAGGGTACCATAGGGGTTTTAGGTTTTAGGGCTTATAGCCCGAAGGCTCCACGTACCCGTTCCATGTCGGGGTTCAGAGTTCAGTGTTTAGGTTTTTCGGGTTCGAGGGTTTGGGATTTAGGGTTTGAGATATAGGGATCAAGCCTAAGCCTTAAGCTTTGGAGTTTGGGATGTTGGGAGTGAGGGTTTAGGACTTACAAGTCTTGGTAAGGAGACTCGAACATGTGTGGGATGAGAACGACCGTTCTCTAAGTCCAACGATAATAGGGTTAAACCTATCAAAATCTTGACAAACTACCCGTATTCTCCCTATATGTTTGTAGTTATAGGATGTTGATACCACAATCCTATACTATTGTTACAAAGTCTTTAAAAAAACAACCCTTCATGTTCTACCTATTAAGGCCATGCCCTGCCTTGGCCGGCCAGAACCTGCCGGGTCCACGATCCTTTAGGCAGAAATGAGGACTCTCCAAAAAGTTAAACCCTAAACCCTAAACCCTAAACCCAAACCCCTATAAACCCTAAACCCTAACCCCTATAAACCCTAAACCCCAAACCCTAACCCCTATAAACCCTAAACCCTAAACCCTATTAGGTTTTTGTAGGGTTTACGTTTGGGTTTCGGATGTCCCAAAGGCTCCAAGAGGTACCTACGTGATCGAATGCAGAGTTTCTATAACAGGAGTTACCATCATGGTATGGTCGAGTATCCCCCATATCTAGGACATTTTCAAGTGGGTAGTTACCGTTATAGGAGCCTTATGGAAGGTCTATAGACCTATGGAAGCCTTATAGAAGCCCCATATACCCCAAACTCCCCATCTGTAGTTTCCTTTAGCCCTAAACCCTAAACCCCTAAACCCTAAACCCTAAACCCCTAAACCCTAAACCCTAAACCCTAAACCCTAAACCCCTAAACCCTATCCCCCGTACACGTACTTCGGACCCTCTGGGTTTTCAGCTTGTGGATTCAGCTTGGACTTGAGCAGCCGGGGCAGATGAGATCTTGGCATTTGCAGGGTTTAGGGTGTAGGGTCTAGAGTGTAGGGTCTAGGGTCTAGGGTCTAGGGTCTAGGGTCTAGGGTCTAGGGTCTAGGGTCTAGGGCCTAGGCTTGCTACTCGCAGCTGCCGTGGCAGTGTTGGGATACAGCCCTAAACTAGGTCCTAAAACCCTAAGCCCATAAACCCTGAGCTCTAAACCCTAGACCCCAACCCCAACTTGCGTATCGCCGGGCCACTGACGTGTCGTTGATGATGGCAGGAAGCCGCTGTAAGGTTCCTCTGGTCCTGGGTGTGGAGTTTTGAGGTCTGTTCGATTCCCACCTCTCTAATGCTTCAGGGGGCCTGAAGTGACTTAGTCGGTACAGTCTACTAAACAGGGTAGTAGTTAGTATGAAACGCCGATTATAGGTACACTCATCACCCGAATGATACCCCACCTCTCCGCGTCCCTTGAACTTGGAAGCAGGCGTTGTTTTAGGGTGTAGAAGGTCGGATGCTTGGGTTAGGGGCCGTTTTCGAAGCAGCTGCATAGAGCTAGCTTGGCTTTGACCCTAAACCCTGAACCCCAAACCCCTAAACCCCCTAAACCCCTAAAGCCCCTTAACCCCTAAACCCCTAAAACCGCTAAACCCCTAAACTCCTAAACCCTAAACCTTAAGATAGGGGCAGTTTGTGGATATCGGGCTGTAGCTCATCGAGGGGTGCAGCAAGGAAGGTTGCTTACTCAAAGAAACGAGTTTGAACGTCTAGGGCTTTGGGTTTAGGGTTGAGGGCTTTGGGTTTTGGGTTTAGCTGGTGGCGGTAATGATGGGTTTGAGATGCTATTAAGGATTCAGGCTCATGGGTTCAGCGTCTAGAACGTTGGGATGTTTTTTGGGAAAACGCAGCTTCTCTGATGCGGAGATGCTGCTGACTGTTATTGTGATTGGTGTTGCTGACATTCCGCTTGTCGTTGTTCCGGTTCTGTTCTCCTGCTCGTCTTCTTCGTCATCGCTGTCGTCAATGTCGCTGTCGCTGCCCACCACCACCAACAAATGCTTACTAGCAGTTGATTGATCGTGACATGCGCACTATGTAATTCAAGACGTACATGTGCAGGCAAGCTTCTAACACGGTGCCTAGCACCATCATCATCATCATCATCGGACTTCGTCCCAAGTCACCCAAACCAAAGCAAGCACTAGAACCCTGAAGCCTTCTGGGTGCCAACGGACGAGATGGCCCAGACGGCTGGAGTGCCACGCGCCTTCGCGGCGCGCACGAAGCCCGCTCTCTGGGTGACGCAGGTCCTCTCTACCTTGGGGACGAAATGATCTAGGCCCTCGAGATCGCCCTTCTCCGGTCTGCGGGTTATCGTGTTGTGTTTAGCGGGGCTGCATTTCTGAAAGCAGCATGCGGGGTGTAGTGGCAGTTAAACTCTCAACCCCAATTGAGCGTCCCTAGCAGTGTGGGGGAACGGCCAGGAAGCTTGCCGTCTTTCGACTGGCCAGGCCGGGTTGAGACTGCCGAGGGCTTGAAACCCTAATGGGCTCCTTTATGGGTTTAGGATTTAGGGTTTTGGGGTTTAGGGTTTAGGGTATTTAAGGTATTTAGGGTATTTAGGGTTTAGGGTATTTAGGGTTTAGGGTTTTTGGGGTGCCATAAAGGTTTGGGGATATTTAGGGTATAAGGGTCCATGTACCCAATATCTAAGTGGTTCATACTTTGGCTCCGAAGTACTTAAATAGGGACTACTTAAGAGGCCATAGTATGTACTGTTTGGGTACGTGGACCCTTGAGGGTCAAAATTAAGGGGATTTAGAGCTTCTGCTGGGGTTTAAAGGGGTTAATAGCAGCATATAATTCACCGGCCTTCATAGTATAGTTTGACCATAAACGGTTAACTACTGCTGATGATAAAAATCCTGCCTTACCCTACGGACCCTAAACTATGAGAATTAAGGTATATTTGTTATTTTGAGTAATGCAGGATTTATATCATCAACCGTATAATTCGCAATAGCTATCAGTTCAGGCGTTTACGTGCTTCCATGGTGTCAGGTCTAAGGGCGATGAGGCAGCTTAACTTGGGTTTAGGGTTTAGGGTTTGGGGTATTAAGCCAACTAAGATGCTTTGCTGTCATGTTGGAAATACAGACATAGGCCAGAATGAGGCAACCCTAAACCCTACATCCCTTATATAAGCCCTAAACCCTAAACTTCTACAAACCCTAAACTTAACCCTTTGCCCTCACTACACCAGGATCCCTGTTGGTTAACCGGCTTTCCGGCTCAGCCAGCACTCTACTCTTCTTATTTCCCCCTCTCCCCCCACAAAAAGTAATTCAAACTTGTTCCGGCAGCACTGGAATACGTATGAGTATACGTACTCCCCAAAACAAAACAGGGAAGTAGCAAGCTTCCTATTATTCAAAGCAAGGAAGCCCATTATGGTTATTGTTATTGTTACCAATATTCTTTATATTTATATACATATATATATATATATATGTATACACAGATTATTCTATCCCCCCATCAAAAATCATTCAATCTTGTAGGGCTCCTACTTTCCAAAAGCAATGAAGCCAGGAGCCTCTCCCCTGCTTGGCAGGTCCCTGATAAGCTGCTTCGTGAGCCTGCGCGTGCGCGGGAAGCAGTTGGACAGGTGCGGGGGTTCTAAAGGTCTACAAGTGTAGAGGTTCTACGGTTTAGGGTTTAGGGTTTAGGGCTAAAGTTGGAAACCTGATTAAGGCCAAATAGTGCTGGGATTCCCTATCTAGTTGTCTTAAGGACTGAGGCTATTGGGTTTCCAACTTTTGGGCTTCTACTGTCTAAGTATAGAGCTTTCATAAGCATCAAGGTTCTTTAAGTATAAATGCGCTATAAAGAATCAATGTGGTTAGATGGTTTTGAAAGCTTCTATAAGTACCCAAATCTTCATGATATGATGTGCGGTCTCTTCCTTCAATGTGGGATACCCTAAACCCTAAACCCTAAACCCTAAACCCTAAACCCTATATTGGAAGATGTCCGTCGATTCAGTTGTAGGGGTTCTGCAGGCGTGAGTTGGCATACTGAGGCGCAGTAAACCCCAAAACTGGAAGCCGATCCGTTTTAGGGTTTAGGGTTTAGGGTTTAGGGCTACCCTGAAGCCCTAAACCCTAAACCCTAAACATTTAAACCCTAAACCCTAGACCTTTAAACCCTCAACCCTCAACCCTAAACATTTAAACCCTAAACCCGAAACCTTTAACCCTAACCCCTAAATCCATAGCCCTACACCCTAGACCCCGGACCCTTAGCTCCGCAAGAAGTTCCTAGAGACTCCCAAACCCCTTAAATAAGGAATATACGTACCTTAAATCATATTAGGGTTCCCAATATATTACCTATACTATCTTGGGGGGGGGACGGGGGTCCTTATTTTTGTATAGTATAATGGGCCCCAAAACCCCCCTATTCTAATTATTACGGCTCCTACATTACCGTCGTCTCTTTTCGACCCCTAGAAGGAGCCCTCGTGTTCTTCTGGAGTGGCTCGGAACTTCTGCAGCCCTGAACCTTGAAAGCTCGAGCCCCCCAGAAGAGAACCCAAACTTAGGGTTTAGGGTGTAGGGCTAAGGGTTTAGGGTTTAGGGTGTAGGCTTTAGGGTTCAGGGTTTAGGGTATCTTGGGTCTTTGGGATTAGTACTGGCTAATGACATTCTCTTATCATCCCTATATGATTGTACTCTATGATTTCCCCTGCCAAGAACATTTTTTCTGATCATAAAGGCCCCCTCTGATGAGTGCATCCCTAAAGTCTAATATCGGGGCCTTTAATAACTAGAACAGGGTTTGGGGGCATATTAAACTATAACTGCAATAAGGAACCGCCAAAACCCAAACCCTTACAGTAGCAGAACCTTTTAAGGAGCCCTTTAAAGGAACCCTCTGAGGAACATGGCGGTCTCGTGGCAACACATGACCGTCACTTTGCACAGAGGCAGCGTCAGCAAAGGCAGGTCTTGTGCAGCTGCCTTTCCCATGTTTAGGGGTTTGGGGGTTGGGGTTTAGGGTTTAGGGGTTGGGATTTCGGGCTTAGGGCTAAGAATGGTTTTTTTCGGCCACTTCATTACTACTTACTACTTATTACTGTAGTTTCTGCCTTCTCAAGTAGGCATGCTTTGCGACGTCATTCTCAGACACCAGAACGACGCGGACAATAGCTGTAGAGCCCTGTAGAGTGACCAGTAATTTTGGATTCCCCGAGGTTCCTTACTGTAGCCCTGGTGTAACTAATATGCTGGAAATCCCAACTACCCTAAACCCTAAACCCTAAACCCTAAACCCAATGAAGCCACTTCACTCCAGACTCCGGTGCAGATACAAGCGCCAACTGGTGGTGGCTGCAAGATTTGGTTCCAATTGGAGGGTCCTTTCCATACCATCCTAACCCCCCAGGTGCCTACTATACAGGGCCCTAAGGGCTCTAGTACCCTATAGTAGGTACTTGGGGGTTTAGGGCTATACTATCATTCCAGCTCGTAACAGCTGCGCAGAGCCACTAAGTCTACAGAGCACCGTAGATCCTTTCAGTTGGGAGTTTACACAACTTGCAAACCCGCCGTGGTTAAAACATTGCCGCTGAGCTGAACATGTTAATTCTTATGATAAGCCCCAAGCCGTGTTTCATCTCTACAATGTTACTAGAACAGAAAGGGATGCCGCGGTGACCTGTCTTTCTCGTGCTTTCTGTGTTGATGTGTTTCGATTGTTGATGTATCCAATCAAAAAAGACCAGCTGACGCCAAAGGGCCCAGCTCCAAGCTCTGACGCCACAGCGACTTCACCCGTCAAACAAACAGCACCTAAACCCTAAACCCATAAACCCCCTAAACCCTAAACCCCTACACCCTTAAGCCCCTAAACCCTAACGAAACCCTAAATCCTAACTAAACCCCCAAACCCAAAACCCCTAAACCCTAAACTCTAACTAAACCCCAAAGCCCTTAAACCCTTAAACTCTAATTAAACCCTTAAGACTAAAACCCTAAACCCCTAAACCCGAACTAAACCCCAACCAAACCCGTAACACCCCTAAGAACCCTAAGCCTCATTCGGGCTTCCTTCCGCCAGGCCATAAGCCGAAGGTGACGGTGAAAGACCTCAGCACGCTGGGCTCGGCCTTTAAAGCGGCCACCTGCCCTGTTCTTGCGGGTTTAGGATTTAGGGTTTAGGGGGTTTACGGCTTAGGGTTGAGGGGTTCGGGTTTAGGGGTTAGGGGTTAGGGGTTAGGGCTTGGGGGTTTAGGTTTCAGGGTTTAGGGGTTAAAGTTTAGAGTTCAGGGTTTAGGGTTTAGGGGTTTTAGGGCTCAGGGTTACACCATAGGTTGGAGGGTGTTTAGGGTTTACGGTGTAGCAGAAACCATGTGTTGGAGTCGGTTGGAGCAGGTTTGTTTGAAGCTTCTTGCGTGGTTTGCTTGAAGGTTTCATGGCTAGTTTAGAACATTAAGTACGAGGCTGTTGTAGAACGCTTCTATTACACGTCTCTATGGGGTTTTACTTGAAGGTTCAAGGCTTGCTTGTATTGTCCTATGTGGGCTTGAAAGGCTACTGACTGAGTCACTGCTGCAAAGTTTATGGCAGGGTTTCTAAGGGTTGTTACTGGTCGTTCAAGGCTCCTAGTAGTTGTGGTTTTAAGCACGTTTTCCCAACATGGGTGTGGTACATATATATATATATATACACACACACACTGTATGGGGAAGCTTGCATTGAAATCGGGTGTGAAGAGAAATGGTTAGTCTCCGCGCGAAGGGGACGGGGCTTTGTGCTCATGTTCCATTACTTACGCAGGATGCGTCGGTCACTGTCCCTTGAACCCTAAAACCCAAGTGCTAAACTCCAAGATAAGAAACCCTAAACCCCAAAACTCCAAGACGCAAACCCTAAACCCCAAACTCGAAGATAGTGAGATAGTAAGCCCCAAACCCCAAACTCGAAGATAGTGGCCACCTTTTGGGGAAAGGCATCCTGCTGGTCGTGGTTTCCTGGTCCTCATCAAAAATGCGTGTGTTATATATATATATATATGCACAGTTATAGATGTATATATGCATATACACATATATAGATTTGTACTTCATCTGATAAATATATATATATATATATATATATGGCTCTCTCCTGGAGCCGATGGTCTTTGGGCTGCCTGGGGTCTCCTGCTCTGGGCGGTCGTCCTGGTTTTCCTGGTGGGCGCGGATCGTCGTGGGTGTCGGGTTTAGGGTTTAGGGTTTGGGGGTCGTCATGCTCGACTGAATGCTCTATCACTGCTGGGGAATCGTTGCTCGCATAGTATGTTCGTATCTAATACTCCGCCAAGGCTTTAAACACTCATGTTGTCAAGCTTTGCACCCAAACTCCACGCAAGACCTTTCCACATTCAACCTGTAGGTGCGCAAAGTCAGTTGCATCATGCTGCTGTGAATGCGACGATTCTGCCCCTAAACCCTAAACCCTAAACCCTAAAGATCAGGACGAGAGCGGTGTTGGTGGTAAGGTGATAGTTGCTAAAGGAGGATGGTGGCGGTGACGACGATGATGCTGTCCGTGAAGAGCTCAACTACGTTTGTAACTTTTCTTGCTGTTCAGGGTTTAGGGTTTCTTGTCTGAATTACATTGGGGTTTCAGGGTTTGACGAACGCAAGGCCCAGGAACTGTCTGTCAAAACCGAGACAGAATATGAATTACACAGAAACCCTAATCGCTAAACCTCAGACCCTAAATTGAGGCCCAGAACACGGAACCCTTGTCCTCAGAGTTTGAATAGCTTGCTCTGCCCCGTTGGTCAATTGCTGCTGGCATGTCCATCGCAAGGCTGGGAAGAAGCGATGGGCACGGTTGGACAAGGACTTCGGCTCCCTAAACCCTGAGCCCTAAACTGACTCGTATAGCTACTCAAGGGGCTTCTGAGGATCCCCAGACGGGTGAAATTGTCTAGTAGTTCACAGCGATAACCGGCACAAGCCTCACTTCACAACAACAGGGTTTCGGGTTCATGATAAAGGGTCTAGAACAGCAGCAAAGAGAGGAGCCATGATGACCAAAGTTCAGAGGCGAGTGTGGTAAGTACTCCAGTTTCCGTGCTTTTGAATTCAGCAGTCTTTTCTTGTTCGCAATACCCCCAGAGACGACCTGAACTTCTTTTTGCGATATGATGGGAACATTACTTCAAGAAGCTCCTGTTCAAGTATCGGGCGCAGGTTGTTTCCCCTAAACCCTAAACCCTAAACCGCTCTTCTTAGGGGCTGAGTAGGCAACCCTTAACTTTTTTGGGTTTAGGGTTTAGGGTTTAGGGTCCTAAATCCGTACTCAGCCCCTAAGTTTTGGAGACCTCCAGCTCTTCCTTCCTCGCGGGAGGATACAGAGACAGAGGTGAAGAGCGGCACTCGCTTCGCCTTACCCTGCAAGGTGACCCAGAAGGCCAAACCTGCCAAGGCCCCTGGTTAGGTGATCGTTTTAGGGCTCTTAGGGTTTAGGTTTTGAGGCCTGTGGTTAGGTGATCGTTTTAGGGCTCTTAGGGTTTTTCGGTTTCAGGCTGATCGGAACCCTAAACCCTAAGCCCCAGAGGGAGCGCAAATCCAATGAACACTGGCAGCAGCTCCCCTAAACCCTAAACCCTAAACAGGCTCCCCTATGTCCCCGAAAGCCTTCGGTGTACCGGCCTAGGGTTTCATAAGCCCGGTCATAAGCCTGAATCTAGGACATTTTCAAGTGGGTAGCTACCCTTTATAGGAGCCTTATAGAAGGTCTATATACCTTATGGAAGCCTTATAGAAGCCCTAAAAAAACCCTAAACCCTGAACCCTAAACCCTAAACCCTATATACCCTAAACCCTAAACCCCAAGCCCTAAACCCCACCTGTAGTTTCCTTTAACTGAAGACAGCCTGGTGCTGAAGTTCTTCCCAAACCATGGGAAACCCACAGCCTCGAGCCCTTGGAAGACGAAAAGTTTTTTTTACACTCCAAAGAAGCCAAAAGTCCCCAAAGCCATAATAGGAATGGTCTTTTGGGGCCTATAGTTCCTTAACGGTAGTGTATATATATATATATATAAGGACCTTCTTGAGCCCCTAAAACCCCCAACCCTGAACCCCAAAACAGGCTTCTAAATAAATAGCCTCTTTCCTTGAAGCCCTAAATCCTGAACCTTTCCAATTCGGAAGGCGGGAGAGAAGCAACAGTCTCTCCACTCTTGCTTCGCACTCTATTTCCTGGAGGACGCTCCGACAGGCCGGGGAAGAGCTGAGGGGAGTCAGAGAATTTGGGGTTGTAGGGTGTTGGGTTTTCGGCTTTTAGAGCTTCTTGAAGGATTAGGGTTTTGGGTTTTGAGTTTAGGGTTTAGGGTTTAGGGATTATTTGGGGTCTGCAGGAGGGGTGTAGGTTTAGGGCTCCAGACTTCAGGACACTCTGAGTGTTTTACAACCGTTCAGACCTCGAGGGATGTTTTGTTTGGGTGTAGGACTCAAGGCAGGGATGTGACCCTAAACCCTAAACCCTAAACCTTTAGGGTTTAGGGTTTAGGGTTTAGGATTTAATGTGGTTTGGTTGGCTTCGGTTGCGGGATTGATGCCGACGCTATCAGTCAACGGTCAGGTCGACAGGTAGAAGATCCGAAACCGTTTGAGGGTACTTGGAGGCACATGGATAGTTGCATGCGTAGGTTCAGTTGCAGTTTCAGAATAGTCGGAGTTTACACGCCATCGGAACAGTGTTCAAGAGCGGGGAAGGCATTAAGATGCCGATAAGACCAAAGAAACGGCATATGTCATGGTACGATTTCGTAACAGACCTCTCCCCGAACCCGTAAACCTGTAAACCCTAAACCCTCGTAAGGCTGTTGTAAACTTGTAGTAGCGTTTTTGTAACTCTGAGCCCTATGCTAGACCATTAGGCCATACCGGGGCTGAACCCTAAACCCTAAACCCCTAAACGGGGCTGTGTGAGAGGTGGCTGGCCGACTCCTATCCTTTCCGATGAGGAGCCCTTTCTTCGCTGTCCGAACGGTTCAGGGTTTAGGGTTTAGGGTTTAGGGCCTCTAGTATGGTTTAGGGTTTAGGGTTTAAAGTTTGGGGTTTGAGCAGCATAGACGAGAATCCGCAGCATCCTGAACTAGAAGTGCAGGCATTCAGGTGTCGGATTTTGCTTCAGAGGTTTGCGTGTCCGAAAACCCTAAACCCCTAAACCCCTAAACCGCTAAACCCCTGAACCCTGCACCCCTGGGGCCCTAAACCCTAAATCCTAAATCCTAGACCGTACGATTCCAATATTCAGGTTTCAGGGTGCAGGTCGGGGACATTGGTTCGGCGATACGAAATCCTGGACTTTGTCCCGGACAACTCTACCCATAGGCCCCATAGTAGTTCCTTTTTGTGGCTTATATTTTGGATCCTATTAGGGAATCCCAGAAAGGAACTACTATGGGGCCTATGGGCACCACCGTTTAGGGTCGTTTCATGTTTTTGTGTTGCATGTCCACGCACGTGGTCAAACAGGACTACGACTCGCAGACACAGCACACTCGCCTGCATGTACATAGTTGGCAAACATGTCTACATATGTGTCGATGTGCATGTCTGTTCGTGTGTTTGTCTGTATGTCTGTACTCAACTTGGTTCTGAATTCCGTGTCTTGAACTCGGCAGCCTCAGATCTGTACGGGCAGACTCTCCATATCCACGTTGCCTCAACTGCATCGCCCACTGTAGTGGCACAAAGTAAACCGCAGTGGTTGGAACAGTCACAGTCGTCGTCACACCCTTCGTCATAGCATGGTGGTGGTCGCCATTGTATCCGTAGCAGTCGTAGGCCGTAGTGGTGTGTGGTCGTTGTCGTCGCCCTCGTCGTCGGAGTTGCCGTGGTAGCTGTAGTGGCACCAGTAGAATCAGTAGAAGTAGTCGCAGCAACAGCAACCGCAGCAGGAGCAGTCGTAGCTGTGGTACCAGTGGTGGCACTAGAAAGCAGTCGTACCAGCAATGGCAGTAGGAGGGGTAGCAGGCAACAGTAACCGTAGCAACAGCAGCAGTAGCAGTAGCAGTAAGACTACAATTACTGAGCCCTAAACCCTAAACCCTAAACCCTAAACCCTAAACCCTAGACCCTAGACCCTAAACCCTAAACCCTAAACCCTAAACGTTACTGACAGCCCCCGGCCCTGACAGGAAGTCGCCGAGTTGGCGGCTCTTGGTCGAGGCGAGCAGGCGGCAGACTCCCCCGGAGCTGCAGCCGGGGCCCCACGGTTAAGGTTTAGGGTTTAGGGTTTAGGGTTTAGGGTTTAGACTTCAGAATAGTTAGGTTAGGTTAGGGTTCAGAGTTCAGGATTTTAGGGCGTATGGTTCAGGGTTTAGGGGTTCAGGGTTCGGGATTTAGGGCGTCTGGTTCAGGGTTTAGGGGTTCAGGGTTCGGGATTTAGGGTGCATGGTTCAGGGTTTAGGGTTCAGGGTTTTGGGTTGAGGGTTTATCTTTCAGGGTTTAGGGTGTTAGAACATCTGTTTTAACTCAATCTGATTTTCAGGCCTGAGTCTAAAGATTCTGCTGGTTGCGATCTCTCCGGTTAGATTCATTATCACTGGGATGGTGACTGTTATTCTTCTGCTTGGTCATTCGATCTCTTCGTTTCTGGTTACCATTATTGTGTTTACAATGACAAGTAGTCATAACTCCTGTGTGTGTACTGAAAAACCCAAAACCCTAAACTCGAAACCCTAACCCTACTCCCCCTGCTAGATTTCCCCTTCAAGAATAGTTTACGTAGTTTCCGTGTGAGGGCTGCTCTGGGTCTTGGAGTCAACCTCTAGGGACTCTTGGCTTAAGCTGGGTGTTGCCTAGGAATCAGGTTTGTGCTTGTTAGAATGCTCAAATCTTATGGCGTCATTGGAGCAGTAACTACCAGCTAAAACCCTGCATCCTGCCCCAAGACCTCAAACCCGAAATCCTGAACCCTCAGCACCTTAAACCCGAAGCCTATACTATTATGGGGGGGTTCTTTACTATGATTATCGTATAACGGGCCCCAAAACCCTATTCTAATTATTAAGGCCCCTACATTACTCGGCTTGGTGCTCGAATATCCCTAAACCCTAAGCCCTAAACCCTTAACCCTAAACCCTTGGAAAGCGAAGGCCCCGGACGAGGATGCTTCCAAGGAGGCGTGCGTTCAAGGGGGATGGTTTAGGGTTTAGGGTTAGGGGTGGTTTAGGGGGCCTAGGTCCAGGGTTTGGGTTAGAGGTTAGGGTGTAGGTTTTGGGTTTTAGGAAAGGGCGGGTTCCCCTGTACGGCTTTTTAAAGGGTGTCTACAGGCGATACAGTTCTTTCTTGAGGCTTTGGTGTTTAGGGTCGAGTCGAGGGTTGTTGCTGGGCGTACAGTATGAGATTGAAAGGTTGCAGTTACGGTATACTGTGGGATTGAGGGTGGAAGGTTTGGAGTTGTGGGGTCATAATTCCCTAAACTCTAAACCTCACAACTCCCCAAAAAATAAATTCGTTTCAGGGGGAGGGTTTGGCGATGAAGGTCGCGTGTCGCTTCTACAGCCTAGGGTCCTTCCAAATGTGCTAGTTGATAAGGGGATTTCCGAAAATAGGGGACCTTAATGTAGTACCCCAAAAAATGGATCCTCATTGTAAGGGCCCCAAAATAAGGTTCCCCTTATTTTCGGAAACCCCCATAAGGGGCCACCTCAGCCCTTGAACTTGAACCGGCCCTTTGGACCCAAAGGGTCCTAGGTCCTGTTATGGGGGATGCTTTCTAAGGGTAGTTCCTATTATAGAAACCCTACATTCTACTATATAGGTACTTAGGACCCTTTGGGTGATGAGGACCCGCTATCGGCTTGTACTAGGAGGAATGCGGAGTTTGCGGGGCCGCGGCCCCTAAGGCGCAATGATATCCGGCGTCGGGCCGGTAGTTGTTACTTTTGTTTTACTTGTTGGGTCGAGGGTGTAGGGTTTAGGGCTTAGGATCAGAACGGTTTCTGGTTCAAGCTTGTTCCGTTAAAGGTGCCTTAGTCAGTGAGGAATCTCGTTCATAAGACTATTCCCGTCTCGGCCTCAATTGCCGTTGAGCTTTGCAGGATCCCAACACCCTCAGCAGGGTAGGCAGATGTTTTCTGTGGCTTGGGAGATGTTGTGAGATAGCGTGCGGAGCGCAGCTACAGCCGCAGTCCTTGGAATACAACGCCCTTTGCGCTGTAATTCTCCCTGCCAAAAAATGAGTGTATCCCTAACCCCCCAGGTACCTGCTATATAGGGCCCTAGGGGCTCTAGTACCCTATATATTAAACCCTAAACCCTAAACCCTAAACCCTAAACCCTAAACCCTAAACCCTAAACCCTACCCTATATAGTAGCTACCTGGGGGTCTATAGGGTATGCCAGGAGGCCAAGAAGACCGATGTCGCCTCCGAGTCGAAGGCCGGGTATGCAGTTTTAGGGTTTAGGGTTTAGGGGACATCTTGGACGCCCAGACAGTTTTGGAGAATTAGGGGTTTAGGGTTTAGGGTTTAGGGGACATCTTGGACGCCCAGAGGGGTTTGGAGAATTAGGGGTTTAGGGTTTAGGGTTTAGGGAACATCTTGGACGCCCAGAGGGGTTTGGAGAATTAGGGGTTTAGGGTTTAGGGTTTAGGAGCTCGAACATCTTGGACCCCCCAAAGGGTTTGGAGAATCAGGGATTTAGGGTTTAGGATGAGGGTTCAGGGTTTAGGGTTTAGGATGAGGGTTCAGGGTTTAGGGTTTAGGATGAGGGTTCAGGGTTTAGGGTTTAGGATGAGGGTTTAGGGTTTAGGATGAGGGTTTAGGGTTTAGGGTGTAGGGTTCTTTCAGGGGTTCTTATCCTTCAGAGCCTGGCTTCTGCATAGGATTCTATATCATTGGCTCTTTCTACCTTTGAAACTCTGAGGGTTCTACTCAAAGCCAGGTAGAATCCTGTAATAACCCCCGTTCTGCGGGAAATTCCCTCTGCCAAGGGCAAGGAGGCCAAAGCCAAGAAGAAGACGTCGGAAGCTCCCGAGGTACAGTGGACTGCAGCAGGGTGTGTTTGCGGCGGCATTCGGGCTTTTGAGGTTTAGACTTAAAGGTTCGGTTTTTTTCCGGGCAAAGTTGAAGGCTCGTTTTTGTCTAGGGCTTTGTCCCTAAACCCTACAATGCCCTTGCCGGGCCCTAAACCCTAAACCCTAAACTACCCTGAACCCTAAACCCTAAACTACCCTGAACCCTAAACCCTAAACTACCCTGAACCCTAAACCCTAAACCCTAAACTACCCTGAACCCTAAACCCT
>CAJNDV010037596.1:12824-25448 GCA_905221635.1 Symbiodinium sp. CCMP2456 | reverse complement strand
GAAAGAGCTTCCCTAAACCCTAAACCCTAAACCCTAAACCCCTAATCCTAAACCCTAAACCCTAAATCCTCGAGCCTGAGTCCTTCGTCCGCAAGGTTTCTGCGAAGTCTGAAGGCACCAGAGCCTTTTCCGGACTCTTAGCTGCCCGTTGAGGTATTTAATATAGGGGTTTAGGGTTTAGGGTTTAGGGAGGGGCCTAAATAATTACCAATACTGTTTTGGGGGCTCCTTATTATAATTATAGTATATTGGGCCCCAAAACTCCGTTCTAAGTATCAAGGCCCCTACGTCAGGCTTCCCTAAACCCTAAACCCCTAATGTGGGCGCTTAGACCTCTTCTTGGGGGTTTACAGTAGGGGCCCGCGGATTCGGGTCCAGAGTTCAGAGTTTTCAGGACCGCCCCAAAACCCTAACAAAAAGGGGCCTTGAGAATTGCGTATACTGTTTTGGGGGGTTCTAATAATAACTGTAGTATACTAGGCCCAGAGGCCCCTACATTAAACCCTAAACCATCACTAAAGGTTTTTGGGTTTAGGGGTTGAGTGCCCATAGGCGTAGCTCCTTTTTGGGATTACCTAATAGGATCCTAAATACAAACCACAAAAAGGATCTACTATGGGGCCTATGGGTAAGGCCCCAGCCGGGCTTGCAGATTTGATTGGAGCCACTGCGCGTGTGCAGCCCTCCGGACGAAGTTCCCCTGGTTTAGGGTTTAGGGCTGTTTAGGGGTTTAGGGTTTAGGGGTTCAGGGGTTTAGGGTCTAGGGTTTATAGATCCCCGCAAGCAGGGCGTGAGCAACTGAAAGGTTGCGAGTGGGATCAGCGGTAGGGCCTGGAGAGGTCTGTGAATTAGGGTTTAGGGTTTAGGGTTTAGGATTTAGGGTTTAGGGTTTAGGATTTAGGGTTTAGGGTTTAGGATTTAGGGTTTAGGGTTTAGGGTTTCTGTTCATTAGGTTTTGGTTTCAGGTCTTTGCGCGACGAGCGTGCAAGGTGGATGAGGGGTGCGCATGGCGAAGAAAGAAGACTCCGTAGTGACACAGTCGTCGAATGGCACAACATGGAAGAAACAGAAATCAGTGCGATACATGTACTAAGAGCAATTCTCGCAACGATTGCAACGATTGCGTTGAACGAGAGCCAGGTCAAGTAGCATATTAGGTATCGTGGTCGTTTCGGAGGCGGTATCCGCAGCAAGAGGAAGACGATCCTGCGCTTCCGAGGACTCTTCAACCCCATAGACCCGATGCCCTAAACCCCTAAACTTCCTAAACCCCTAAACCCCTAAACCCCTAAACCCTAAACCCCTAAACTTCCTAAACCCTAAAACCCTATACCCCTAAACCCCTAAACCCCTCTACCCCTGACCCCTAAACCCCCAATCACCGCTTCTTAAATCTACAGCCCTAAACCCTAAACCCTAAACCCTAAACACTAAACCCTAAACCCTAAACCCTAAACCCTAAACCCTAAACCCCAAACCGAGCCCCACGTCTCCAAAACCGTCCCACAGCCCAGGAATGGGTCCACGGTGCCGCGGCCCTGGGACGCAACGAATATCTTCGGCCCGTCGTCGACTGGAGCTGGGAATGGGCCAAGTGGAGCCACGGTTGAGGGTTTAGGTGCTAGGGGTTTAGGGTTTAGGGGTTTAGGGATTTAGGGTTTAGGGTTTAGGGTTTAGGGTTTAGGGTTTAGGGTTTAGGGTTTAGGTTTTTGATTTAGGGGTTTAGGGTTTAGGGTTTCAAGCTGAAGGCTGAGGGTTTAGGGGTTTATAATAGGGTTTCGGGTTTCGGGCTTGGGCCTATAGTAGAGTTTAGGGTTGATAGTACGGCTTCGGGTTTAGAGCTTGGCTCTACAGTAGGGTTTAGGGTTTAGGGTTTATAATATGGTTTCGGGTTGAGGGTTTAGGTTTATAAGGGGTTGTTGTGATGGAGGCATTTCTTACTTCGGTGACTGATGTTGTCTTTGCTAGCGTGTAGTTCCGGGCTTCCTTGTTCAATGGTGTAGTTTGTCGTGCTTGCATAACTGGCGGCCTTCGTTTACACGTCAACACGGATTATGCAGATCCCTTAACCCTCTATTTATAAAAAGCCCTAAACCTTAAATACACCCTGAATCAACCCCATAAGCCCTATAACCTAAACATGTAGAACCGCAAGCCCTAATTGAGCCCTAAGTCTATGTAGAACCCTATAAACCCTAAACTCTAAATTTATGTAGAACCCGAAGCCCTAACTCCAAACATGTAGAACCCTAAGCTCTACACCCGAAACATGTAGAAGGCTGTTCTGAAGGGCACCTAATGGTTCCAAAGCCGCGTCGAATCCCCTGCCCACGGCCCAAAGTGACCTTTCTTCCGGGATGTTTCTTTTTTCTAGGATTTAGGATTTAGGACTTAGTACGGGCTTCGGGTTTACAAATAGTCTCCATTGTGGTTCCTTTTTGTGGTATTCTATATGTAGGATCCTACAAGGGAACCCCAAAACGAACTACAATGGAGACTATAAGTAGGGTTTAAGGTAGTTGTTTGCAATTCTTTCTTACGAAGTCTCGGAAGGGGTCCTATTACCGCGAAGAGGTAATTAAGCGTGAGAACTAGCCCCCCAACTTTAAACCAACGCGGACAACCCTAAACTCCAAAGCCACAAACCCCAAAGCGACCCTAAACCGCCCCAAAAACCCAAACCCCAAACCCCAGAACCGACCCTAACCCCCAAATCCCAAACCCTAAACCCTAAACCCAACCACCCTAAGCCCAACCCCCCAAAACCCGCATGTCTCAGGATGTGTCGGGAGGAGGTCCCGGTCCAGGCGGTACCGGCAACCTGATCTCCGCGCCTTTTCACCAGCGCCTGGGGCTTCTTCTCAGCCCTTTTTCGGGTTAAGGGCTTAGGCTATTGAGGGGTTTAGGGTTTTTAGGGTTTCTAGGGCTTCGGGTTTAGGATTTTAGGGCTTTGGGTTTAGGGTTCAGGCTATTTAGGGTTTAGGGTTTAGGCTATTTACGGTTTCGGGTTGGGGGTTTCGGGTTGAGGGTTTAGGGTTTAGGGTTTAGGAGGCCCTGAACGACAAGGCCCTGTAATGCTGCCCTTAAAACTTTAAATAACTGTTATGATATGGTATATGGTATAGTATAGTACATCATGGCCCTATACAGTGCCCTAAATAGTTCGGTACTACAACACGGCATCAGATCGTAGAACGGTAGAAAGGCCCAAAACCACATGCCCGAGAGCTTCAGTTCAGACGATATCCTTCTCCCGGTTTATGGTTCCGGGTTTTTGGTTTACATTGGAAGCCCAATGGCTTCAATCCTCACAAGTAGTGTATAGGGAATTTCAGCACAAGCGTCTTAAATCCGGTTTCCAACTCTTTGGGGGCTTACGATAGGGTCTAGGCCCAGCATCTCACTATGTACGGAACTGAAGCCCTCGTGCTGTGTCCTCTAACCTCGTATCGGGGCCTTATTTAATGCTTTATACTATTTTGGGGGGTTCCTTCGAATAATTAATATAGTATACTGTACCCCCAAAGCTCTATTCCAATTATTCAGGTCCCTACATTAACAAAATCTGTTCGATTCGGGCTAAACCTGAACTTTACAGGCCTTGAATCAACCGGAATCTTCCTCTTTGGGGGGTTCCAAAACGGCCCACGGGCTCGATAAGGACTGGCTTTTGTCTTATGTCGAAGCTAAGGTTCACATACATAGGGATCTGAGGGCTCGAAGCTTGTGTTTCGGGGCGCCAAAGGTCAGGGATTTAGGCCAAGGGTCGAAATGGTTGCTATGAGTTCAGGGTTTATGATTTTAATACGTGGGCTGAATGGGTGCCAAGGTTACCCGCTTTGTAGTCCCTAGACATGTGTGCTATAGAATATGCCCTATAGACTTCGAATCCCTAGCTTTTCGCCCTTGGAGCCTTTGCGCAGACCATGGGTGGATCACCTGGCACATGCGATTCTGAATGCTTCTAGGACGTATCGAGAGGACAATCCTAAACCCCGGCAGCACTCGAAGACTCACCACTTGGTAAGCAGGTTTTGACTAGGGTCAAAACACAAGTAAGGACATGTACCTGCGAGTTCGAACCCATTTACTAACCATCCCTCCCTCGAATTTGGCTTTGGGGTATATTCTGCTATAGTTGTAACCAGGAGCCCCCAGAATAGTATAGGTAATTATTTAGTCTCCTGCTGCTGAGGGCTGCCGTGACCGAGACCTCGCCGGATCTGAGAGGCTTGTCTGACCGCGGAGATCTGCAGGGGGAGCCTCGCCCCCAAAACCGTAAACCCGTGAAGCCTAATATAGGGGCCTTAATAATTAGAACAGGGTCTTGGGTCCCATTATACTATAGTTATAGTAAGGAGCCCCCAAAATAGTATAGGCAATTATTTAGACCCCCTACATTAATTACTTTTGTTCAGGCTCCTTCCCTAAACCCTAGACCCTGAATTATTAAGGTTTCGGCTTGATGTCCTTAAAGAGCTATGTCGCTAGGTTTTTGGGGATGGAAACCGTCGACCCTCACTCCCAGTAGCGCAACCTGCAACCCCAAGTGCTGACCTTATAAGTCCTATAAAACCTTTACGCATATATAGAATATATATATATATATATATACACATATGTATATACAGATGCATACATACATATGGTACATATATATATATATACATACATACATACACATGCTAGCCCCCCCCACTATCGTCCCTCTTGCCCCCCGTCCCCTTGAACATGTCATGGAGGTTGGTCAATTGGGGGGGGGTTACCACACATGTGTATATACATATATATACACATACATGTGGATATGTTGGTAGGTAGGATGCCGGGAGGCCCCTTGAACATGTCATGGAGGTCGGTCAATTGGGGAGGGGGTACCACACATGTTTATATATATATATATACACACATACGGAAGCCCCTTGAACATATCATGGAGGTTGGTCAATGGGGGGGAGTTACCACACATGTGTATATATATATATATACACATACATGTGGATATGCTAGTAGGTAGAAGCCCAATCAATGCCGTAATCCGAAACCTTGAACCCGAAAGCCTACCATTCGAAGCCTAAACCCACCCTAGACCCTAAACCCTAAGCCCTAAACCCTAAACCCGTAAGCCCCAAACCCTAAGCCCTAAACCCTAAACCCTAAGCACCGAACTAAACCCTAAACCCCAAGCCCTAAACCCTAAACCCCTAAACCCTAAGCGCTAAACCCTCAATCCGAAGCCCTAAACCCTAAACCCAAAGCCCTAGACCCTAAACCCTAAGCCCTAAACCCTAAACCCAAAGCCCTAGACCCTAAACCCTAAGCCCTAAACCCTACGCCCTAGACCCTAAGCCCTAGACCCTAAGCCCTAAACCCTAGACCCTAAACCCTAAGCTCTCCCTAAACCCTAAACCCTAAACCCCAGATGGGTGCTTCCAAGTTCCGCCTTTCCACACAGTCAGAGCTCCTCTCATGGGAGGCTCGGGGAGGCTTCGTACTGGTCCGGTGCTCCTTGTAGGAACCTCTCCGACTCCGAGATTTGAAATGAGGGAATTTAGGGGTTTTAAACTACGGTTAGGGTTTTAAATTAGGGTTGAGGGTTTTTAATTGGGTTTAGGGTTTTAAATTCGGGTTTTGGATTTTGGGTTGCTGTGTGTTTGTGCTGATGTTTTGCTCTTGCTGGTGATAATTACGAAGCTGGCAGGCTAGAGCCGTTTCTTCGGCCCTCTATTGAATATGGACTCTGATCGCTGATATGGCTATTCTGTACACCTTACAAAACCGCCACAGCCTGTCAGGGCTTGGAGTAACCTGTCTTTTAAGTCCCCCCGAGCTTCCAAGAATAGTTCTAAACGTGTGAGTCGCACTGCCGGAAGACGGCTGTGGGACGAATTCATGCGGCTTAGGACAGTTCAGGTTTCATGGGCTTAGGTGTTGGACTTAAGGGTTTAAGACAATTTAGTGTTCCTGGTGTGGTTCACGGCAAAAGGCTGTTCACAAGGCATCACAGCATAGCCGGCAACAAGTTCGGTCGTGGCCATGCCGATGCAGGGGTGTTCTAGATTCCAGATTCTAGTCCCTTGTCTTAAAGGATGAAGGATTTAGGATGTAAGGCCTTTGGCACCTCGTCGCAAGCTTCTCAGCATAATGGCATCTTCGTTGCTACATACCATCGAAGCCGGTACATTCCGGAAGCCCTATCGTCCCTAAGCGCAAACGAAAACAACTGTAGCACAGGGGCCGGAACAACTGCCAATATTTTTCCTAGGGTTCCATACTGTGATTATACGATAGTGTGCCCCAAAACCCTGCTCTGATGATAATTAAGGCACCCCCCCTAAACCCTGAACCCTTATAGTAGCCCTGAGAGACCCTTTGAGGAACCCTTTGAAGGAACCCTATACTAACATCCCTCAGTTGAGTTTGGAACATCCCCGGATTCGTCGAAGTCTCACCGTCGTGTTCGTCCATCGAGCTATCACTGAGTGCCGTGCGTTCGCGCGGTGCAGCGGTGGTTGCTCTGCCATGGTGGCAATAAACGTGCCTCTTAGGGTTTCGGAGCTTATGGTTTAGGGCTTATAGGGTTTATTGGGGATTTGGGTTTCAAGCTGTGCGATCTTCACCCTTGGGGTCTATGCATTTCTGGCATCTCAGTTTCAATTATCAATGAAGTCATGCTCCCATTGGGCTATATGAAGATATACCCCATATGGCAACAGAACCTGCCACCAGAAGAAGCTGCTTTAACTGTTGAGGACCGGTTGCCCACATGAGGTTGGTAAACCTGCCCGAAGGTAATGTCGCAGCATTCAAACCGATGCCCACAGCTGAGCAGGAAACACATCCTCGAAATCTAAAACCCACTACTCAAGCCTGAGCCGTCCCTAAACCCTGATTTCATCATTCCCTAAGCCCTAAACCCTAAGCTCTAAGCCCTAAGCCCTAGACCCAGATCTCATCATTCCCTCATGCTAGGGCCGCGGCCGACGAGACGCCGGCCGGGACAAGAAGGACAAGGAAGACCGAAAGGAAGACCGCAAGGACCCTCCGAAGTTTTTAAACCCGGAGACCCTGGCTGTATGTATGCATCGTCATGCATAGATACATACGTACATACATACATACAAACATACATATGTATATGTACATATGTACATATGTACTATGTATTATGTATATGTATATATGTAAACTGCATATTGTAGACAGATATATATATATATGTATATATATATATGTACACATACACACTTGTTTATGCATATACGCACATACACTTAAACACAGAAACATATATGTGTGTATATGTATATGTATATACATATGTAAGTAAATCCAACTATATCTATACACACACATACACTCACTCGTGCATGTTTTTAGTCCCACTGTCCTACACACACACACACCGAACACTTGTATGTGTGCGTATAGATATAGATATGTATATGTATGGGTGTGCATACAGTACACTACAATACAATGCAACGTGCGCAAGGACACAAACGCACACACAGAGACTGACATGTGTGTGTATATATATATATATATATCTATGCACGGTATGCGAATATATATATATATATATATATTTATTTATTTATTTATTTATATATATATGTTTACACATACATACGCACATCAACATGCGTACTAGTAGGTATATGTGTGTATGTATACGTGGAAAATCCGGACTGGAAGAGCTCCTACACCCTGAAACTTTGCAGCCTCAAGTCAAGTCTTATGTGTCAGAGTGGGAAGTAATTTGTTCGGGATTTTGGGGTTCAGCTTTTTGGATCTACAGCTTTGGGGGTGGCAGTTTTTTTTCTCCTGGCTTCGGGATTTGGGGATCAAGAGGGTTGAGGGTTTGGAGTTCATAGTGCTCAGCGTATCGAATTCCGGCCGTTAACTCCTGACCACCTGCACCCATCTACTTCTTAAAGTCAATGCTCCTTTAAGCATCGCTACCTGGAAGGACGACCGCAAGGAGGATCGGAAGGACGACCGGAAGGAGGACCGGAAAGATGAGCGGAAGGATGAACGCAAGGCGGGCCAGATTGAAAGCACATAAGATGTATAGTGTAGGAGCCTAAATAATTACCGATACTATTGTGGGGGGTTCTTTATTATAATTCATGCATAATGGCCCCCAAAACCCCATTCTAATTATTAAGGCCCCTACCGTATAACATGCTGTACTAGGTAGGCCTTTGGGATGTTGTTGTTTCTCCTATTGGGGTTAAGAGGACCTTGTTTACTAAACTCTTTCACGGGCTTCAAAGGGCCAACCCAGGAATATGATACGACAATAATGTTTCAACGTAATATGTCTAAGTATACATAATGTAACAATTATAGTGCAATGTAAGATGGCGCAGTTGGTATAGTAGCATAGATTTTTCCTAATTATGTCGGGACGCACGGAGCGTCCTCATCACGGCCGCCTGCGGCGCCTCCCCTCGCTGCCCCCTTCCCCATTAATTATACGTTAAGAAGTTCCAAAAAACTAAAAGAAACTATAATGATATACGTTAAGAAGCTGTAAGATACCAGAAGAGTAGAGTATAGCTTGAGAGAAAAGCAGCCACTGTATGAGAAACCACAATATACTCCAACCCCGCACCTCTCGCAAGCACGCCTCCCTAAACCCTAAACCCTAAACCCTAAACCCTAAACCCTAAACCCTAAACCCTAAACATACACAACTCACCAACCCACCGCTGCCAGCCGCGAGTTGATGTGTTTGGTGACAGTGCCTGAGTTGCTACAATTTTCCTGAAAAAGACAGCTGCCATGATGATGGACCTTTCACTAGGCCGGCACCTTCGTCATTAAACTCTTAAACCTCTAGGCTGCGAAACACTTAACCCCAAATCCGACAATCCCACAATCCCAAGGCTCTTTCGTAACCCTTTTAGCAACCCTTTCCGTGCCCTTGCAAACCCTAGCAGTAAGCCCCCAACCCTACAGCCCCTAAATCCCAAAAACAGAAAGCAAACTAAGTGCACTCCGAAACCTTTCAGCATGTTAGACCTAAACCCCTAAACCTTTAGCCAACCTGATGAGGAGCGAGCGCGCCGAAAGGCCACCAGCAGCCCCGAGCCGGCAGCACGCCGCAAACAGGTGGAGTCCTGTTCAAAAGGGATCGAAAAAAGGGATGGGTATAGGTCTGTAGGGTTTGGGGATAGTAGGTTTAGGAGTTCGGACTTCTTTCAGGTTTTGGGGTTTAGACGCTGTTGGATGTTCTGCAGAGGGTTTATAGAAAGTTTGGGGGTTCAGGCCCTAAGCCATCGGCAAATCTCAGGTTGACGGTCACTGGTTTAGGGTTTAGGGTTTAGGGCTCTCTGAACCCAAACCGCCAGAACCCTAGGTTCCTGAAGGCTACTGTTTTGTAGCTCTGAGTTGCACACCGAGTTTCGAATTCTCGAGGACCCTGACGCAGTATGTAGCTTGATGGTTTCCTGTCGCAACCCAATAAAACAACCTTCAGAACCTCATACCTGGATTAGATTAGGGTTTATATGCCGGTACTATACTATAACCATACAGGGACTATTTATGAGGTGATGCTATTACTGCGCACATATTACTATCTAGTCCGACCGCTGTATCAGACGGGTTCGTTCCCTCGCTCCCGACAGGCAACAGCATGCAAACTGCGCTGAGTTCGCTAATCCTTGTAAGCCCTACCCGGGGATCCCCAAACCTACCGTTTTATGGGGTCTACCCTCTTAGGGTTTAGGGTTAAGGGTTTAGGGTTTAGGGTAATCAGGGGTCCAAAACCTACTATTGTGTAGGGTTTGGGGTCACAGGTATGTCATTCTTGAACCTTTGTTTAAAATCCGAGCGGCAGTACCCTAAACCCTGAACCCCCTAAACCCCTACCGCCCGAAAGAAATTCCAGTCTCCCAGAATCCAAAGCCCGCGAAAGACCCGAAGAACCCTATTGGAGCTCCAACAGAAGCCTTACAGAACTCCTATAAAATAGAAGCCTAAACAATTACCTATACTATTTTGGGTGTTCCTTATTATAAATGTAGTAAAAAGGGCCCCCAATCTAAATAATTACCTATACTATTTTGGGTGTTCCTTGTTATAGTAAATATAGTATAAAGGGCCCCAAAACTCTACGTCTAATTAAGTTAAGGCCCCTACCTTACATAGTGGCCCGGCAAAGCGCTTTGAAACCCTAAACCCTAAACCCTAAACCCTGATAGCAAGCGGAAGATTCCAGCCCGGCCCAATCCCCGGTCACAGGCCGCGACGCAGAGAGCGCCCGGGGCTCAGCATACCCCTAAACCCTAAACCACGGTTTAGGCTGTAGGATTCAGGGTCGTTCATCTGAGGGTGCCGGCTCCTTTTTGGGGTTTAGGGTTTCGAGTTTCTGCACCTTGTAAAGCTTAATTTACGGGGTTTGCAGGATGCGCGGTCAGGGTTTGCGGGTTTCGGATGGGGTTTGCTACGTAGAGTATGCTGTCCCGGACGTGTCTATTTGATTGCCTCTGCCCTTAACCCTAGCCCCAAATGTTCCAAGACCCCGAACGCACAGGGTCTCTGAAAATGGGGTCGGGGTGTGGAGTTAAGGAAAGTGAGGCGCCCGACGATAGGACCCTGACAAGCAGCATCCCTAGCAGAAAGACCCCAAACGTACCACGGATCTTGGAGAACCCACGAAACCGCTGCACAAGTCACAAATGCAACTGTAAAGCCTACCTTAACCTACCAAACCCTACTTTGTTGTAGGTTCTTATTATAAACCCTAATAAGGATTTGAAAAGACCCTACAAAAAAGTAGGTTTTGGTAGGTTAAGGTAAATCCTATATGCAGACTCGTAGACAAGCAGCATTAAATCCTAAACGGAAGAACCCCTCAACTTTGTGTTGTGCCGAGGTCGCCAAGCTATCAGGCCGAGAAGAAGGCCGCCTGGGGGCACCTGCGCACATTATCGTATCTTGATGTATATATATATATATACCCATAGGCCACATAGTAGTTCCTTGTTGGGATTACCTAATAGGATCCTAAATATAAGCTACAAAAAGGAACTACTTTATAGTATATCAAAAAGTATGGTGGTGGTAGTAGCAGCTTAACAAATAGCAGTCGTTGTCGTAGTGCGAGCTGCGAACACCAGGTAACCTGGTACTTCTGCTGCTTTGCCAGTCTGGGCATCATCAGAATCATCGTCACCATCGTGCAGTCTAGTTTAGTCAAGTCTAGTCTGGTCTAGGTTACTATAATGCATTGAGAATACAAGTGTCGCGTAGTGTAGTCTAGTTTGGTGCAGCACAGTACGGTACTACCGCACAGCACATTAGAGTACAGCGGAGTGGACTAGAATGGACTAGAGTAATATAGGGGCCTCAATAATTACCTATACTATTGTGGGGGGTTCCTTATTACAATTATAGTAGAATGGGCCCCAAAACCCTATTCTAATTACTAAGGCCCCTACATTACAGTAGAGTAGAGTAGAGCAAAAGACAAGGCAAAATCACTTCAGGAGATCAGATACATTCGTCACAATACACCTTCTCGTATACCGTGGCGGAGGCGAAGGTGTCCAAGCCCTCCGAGGACGACGCCGCCGCCAAAGAGGCTGGTGAAGGTTTGATGCGCTGGGCTTCAGGGTTTCGAGGGTTGGGATTTAGGGATTATATCCGAAATCCTACAGCTTCGATTCCCAAACTGCTTGCCAGCCCCAAACCTGATTCGCTGATGCCAAAACACCCAAACTGCAGAGCGTATTGTGTGTGGTGTCGGGTCGAGGGTTAAGGGCACAAGGCTTTTTATCAGGTTGCCACTTGATACAACTTGCCTAGCCAGCACCTTTCGTGCCTGCATGCGCCTGAGTGGCTGTGTTGTTTTGATCCTGAGAGTTGTTCACGCTTTCCGCGCATGAGGGAGTAGATCGGAAGTATGCCAAGTAAAACGGTAATGTAGACCTGTCCGCCGCGCCGCTGGCAACTGGGCATGTGCACGTACCGCAACTGCAAGCACTCGCTCGTCTGATCGCTGAATAATAAAGCCGTTGTGTAAAGGGCCTGAGTATCAGGATCCCGATCACCAATGAGAGGCATGTTCGTCAACCAGCGCTGCGTTGTGACATTTAGCTCCTCATGCCAAATGTTATCTATATATATATATACATATATATATATAGGTATATATATATATATATATATTATATTTGTATCTCTATATATATATACATACATATATACATACATACATACATACATGCATGCATACATACATACATACATACATACATACAAATACTATGTAAATATGTACAAAACTAATTGCTACCCTTGAGGCCGAAAGAGCCAAAGCAGAGGCCAAGAAACAAGCGGAGGAAGAGGCAGCCGCCGAGGCCACCTTCCTGACGTCCACTTTGTGAGGGTCCATCTTCGGGGTTGAGGGTTTGGGGTTTAGGGGTTTCGGGTTTAGGGTTTAGGGTTTAGGGTTTCAGGGCTTAGGGTTTCAGGGTTTAGGGTTTCAGGGCTTCGGGTTTAGGGTTTGGGGGTTTAGGCTTTAGGGTTTCAGGGCTTACACATGGGTTAACGGAGTTGAGGGTTTTTGTCGGACTTCCTAGAAGGCTTGAGGACATCATAGGGGTTATA
>CAJNDV010037596.1:1532-12724 GCA_905221635.1 Symbiodinium sp. CCMP2456 | reverse complement strand
AGGGTTTCAGGGGTTTAGGGTTCAGGGCTTCGGGTTTAGGGGTTCAGGTTTGGGTTCAGAGCTTCGGGTTTGGGGTTTCAGGGGTTCAGGGTTTGGGGTTTAGGGGTTCAGGGTTTAGGGTTTCAGGGCTTCGGGTTTAGGGTTTGGGGGTTTAGGCTTTAGGGTTTCAGGGCTTACACATGGGTTAACGGAGTTGAGGGTTTTTGTCGGACTTCCTAGAAGGCTTGAGGACATCATAGGGGTTATAGCCTGGCTGACAGAAGCTTCGCAAGAAGCCGAAGCTTTGATCCGTGGTTCTCCAAAAAGCGACATAATACATCGATGCTTTTTACAAGACATCGTTACTCTTTAGAGGCACCTCCCTTCAGTAGCGGCATTGTGGCTTAAACACCCCTATGGAGCTCGGACCCTTTCTAGAATTTAGAATGCACAGCCACCACCCCAACTGCAAAGAAGCCCTTCAGAAAAATGCTCACTAAACCCGCAACCCAGACCCCTAACAACTCCAAATCCTAAACACTACCCAAAACCACTGCACCTTACACCCAAAACCCTAAATCCTGAACCCTAAGCCCCAAACCCTAAACCCAAGACCCCAGGCCAAGCAGAAAGAGGAAGCTGCCGCCAAGGCCAAAAGTCCCCGAAATCTTGATGTGGTTTAGGGTTTAGGGTGTAGGGTGTTTAGGAATTTGGAGGTTAGGGGTTTAGGATTTGGGGATTGGGGGGTTACGGTTTTGGGGTTTAGGGTTTAGGGGTAAGGGATTTGTAGAGGAGCTCGCTCATATCAAGGCCCTTGAAAGAAGGGGGTTTGGTAATCATGGGTCTCCAATACGACCGTGGCTTATGTTTGACTTTACATTAGCTATGACGAGTGTGATTACTATGTCGGTTCTGTTTGTTGATAATACTGTTCTCATGTTAAGTCTGGGTAGTATTATTCTTAGCGTTGCTATGGTTGGCCATAGTCTCATCTTTGGGAAAAAGTTCTGCGCTGGTGTACAAGCAACTGACACCATTACCACTTTACCTGTAATCTCTCTTCTCGTCGTGACAGAGAGCATGACCGTCATCTTCTGCTCTATCATCACATTCATCATCAAGGCCATCCCTGTCATCACCATCGGTATGCCTATCATTTTGGTCGGTGCGAGTGTTCGCATGGCCATGCTCAGTACGGGTATTGCTGTTAGTCATCCACGCACTGCGCTGTATTACAACCGTCATCTTCCTTGTTTTACAATGACACACTAATGGTAACAGTCAAATTGTTTGTAGCAAGTCCGGACTTGCCGTGCAGACAGTGAGGCCAAGGAAGCGAAAGAGGCCAAGGAAGCAGAAGAAGCTCGGGAAGAACGTGAAAGGGAGGCGAGGGACAACAACCACAACAACAGCAACAGCAAAAACAGCAACAGCAGCAACAAGAACACCAACCTCGGCAACCGCAACAGCAGCAACTACGACTACAACAACAGCAGCAGCAGCAACCACCACAAGACGGGCAGCAAACAGAAACAGAGAATAGTAGGACCAGCACCCATGCCAGCAGCAGAGGCAGAACATGCAGCAACGGCAGAGCAGCAAGGACGCCACCACCACCAAACACCACCACCACCAAACACCACCACCACCACCGCCACCACCACCACCGCCAGCACCAGCACCACCACCAGCACCAAGACCACCAGCACCACCAGGAAGGTGTGGTCGTCGTTGTCGTGGTAGTTGCTGTTGTTTTGATGGTGGCCGTAGGCTTTCATCGCCATCGTCTGGCGCGTGTTCGCAGCAGCACTCGTCGACCTTGTGCTGGTGGTTGTGGTACTGGCGACGGTCATGATGGCTGCCAGTTCCGTGCATACCACCATCCATCCATGGTCTGAGGTTCTTCATGATTTTGGGTTTTGTTTAGCTTTAGCGTGATTTAAAGCGTATCTAGACAATAGAGTTGGGCTGGTGGCCCCTGATGGTTCAGGGTTTGTGCTCCTGGTAGCAAAGCCCTAGAACTCAATAACCCGAGCCATGCGGAAGCCTTCGAATTGAACCTTCAAGCTCTAAGCTTGAAATCCTGTAGCCTACACCCTGACTGAATCTGGCCCCCCTTCCTCTATGAAACTTCCCGAAGCTCACCGTCAAACCTAAGCCATGAACCGTAACGAGCAGAGGGCAAGAACTGCGGCCAAACTGTCTGCCTGGGAGGCGGCGAAGAAGGCGGAGGAAGCCAAGGAAGCCGAAGAAAGCAAAGATGACGAGGATGCCGAGGAAGCCAAGGAGCGTAGCAAAACGCAAAATACCAACAGCCCCCATAGCGGTGGCAGAGCCATGGAAACCAAAAACACCAATCATCATCACCAACAACATGACCCTAAACCCTAAACCCTAATCAAACTACAAACGTTGACGTGCCATTACCGAGAGAAGAGGAAGAGTCACCTCATTATGGTGATGCTTATGTTGCAGTCGGAGAAAGATACAGCTGGGACGGGCGTGGTTAAGTAGCATTTCCTTTTTCACTGGAAGTCTCGTTTGAAACTAGGCATTGTATGGAATTTACGTCACTCAGAAGTTTATGGAGCTCTTGATTGGTTATTCCTAGGCGTTATACGGACTTCACGTTCTTCCAAAAAGTAAGTGCAAAGTGCTGGCCCACTTTGTCGTTCTATTATGTAGACTTCCGAACTCTATTTATCTTCTAAATCAAGCAGCAGCATTTGTTGAGCGAGTTGCTTGAGTTCTTAAAGCGAGTTCGTGCAAACACGTTACAAGCACAGCAAAAACACAGGCCCCAGGCCAGTCAGCTTTCTAAAGATAAGGATGGCAGTCAATCGTGACAACCAGTCATGAGTCGTAGATATCGAGGATAAGTGCCGATTCAGGCTTTGGTGTATAGGGCTTTGGTCTTAGGTTAAGGCTTTGGGGTGTGCGGGTTTTAGGGCTGAGGATTTTGGAGTATTGGAGATCAGGGCTTGAAGATGTATGCCGAACATCATGTCGGCATATGGTCGATACCATGCGATTTTCCTGTCTTATTTGTCTTAACATACTTAGCATACTTGTTGCCACTGTTCTTGTTGCCGTTGATGTCATCATGCTCGTAAGACCACTACTCTTGTTCTGCTTTGGTCATGAGATTGGTTAGTCAACCGTGTGCCATCATGAGTGCAGCACTTAGCTGCTGTTATCTTTGTTTATCGTTTCCTTACGAAATAGCGCCATTACCCGTGCTGGCAGCAGCAGTAGCAGCAGCAGCCATGTAGAAGCAGCAGCAGCAGCAGCAGCAGCAGCAGCAGCAGCAGCAGCAGCAACAGCAGCAGCAGCAGCAGCAGTAGTAGTAGTAGTATCAGCAGTAGGAGTAGTAGTCGTCGTAGTAGCAGTGGTGGTGGCGCCGGCCATGGCGATTGTATTGTCGCTGTCTTTCTTTTCGTCGGCATCATCGACGCAGTGACAGCAGTCGTGTGGCGGCAGTCGTGAGGGAGGCATTGGTTGGTGGCGAAGGGGGAGTGGTGGTAGGTGGTCACTGTTTGGTAGACCGGCTGGAGCAGATTCGGTGCGGAGCCAGATGGCTTCAAGCGCGCACCACTGACACCAGTGTGAATCCGTGAGTAGCATTTTCAGCACGCGACCTACTGACTACATACTGAGCAACTGCTGGTTGATGAACAGATGCGAAAGGTTTCTTGGTCTTGACTCTCGACTGATTGAGCACTCAGGTTCTTGAAGCAACAAGCTGCTCCCCTCAATACCTATCGTCTCCATTGTAGTTCCTTTGTGGGGTTACCGTTTAAGTTTAGGATCCTTAATATAAAAAGGGCTAAGCCAAGCAAGGAACTACAATGGAGACTATGGGTACTCCTTCGTGCTGTTCGCACTCTTGGTACCCGATCTTCCTGTTCGTGCTCCTGATCAGTAGAACCTAGTGGAACTGCTCCTGAGTATCAAGAGTGGTAAGAGCTCTTCCCAATCCACGCCAGGATACCAGCTCCAACGGCACCTTTGTCAACGAAACCCAGGCCATGGAACATACCTACTGCCAATAGTGTATTCTCCATGCCGTTAATCCAATAGTTAAGCGTATTGCTACGAACCATCTTCATCTATGAGCTTTTTTGGTAATTTTTCCATCAGTACACGCTTGTTCCCCATGGCCCAACCTCCTAAACACCGAATTTGAACTGTGCAAAGTAAGCTTCGCGCCACAAAGTAAGCTTCGCCCCACAGCGCCACTCCAAACCCCGAATCCAAAACCCAACCCAGTAATATAAGATTATTCCAATACTAGTTTATGGTGAGTCTATTATAGTAGTACTGCAAGAGTATCTCAATACCACAGACATGCATTTTGCTCCTTGAGTTTTTGGCCGTTTTCGGCTGCAAGATGTTCAAGATTGGAGTCCTCGGCCTTCCCTTCGCCGAACCGAAACCCACCTTCAAACCCTCAGGGTTTAGGGCCTGTAGGGCTTAGGGCATACAGGGCTTGTAGGGCTTATAGGTTTTGTAGACTCGGGCTCTTAGGTTCTAGGGTGAATTAAGGAGTTTAGTTGGTGTACATCACAGACTTCGGGCTTTATTAGTGATTTGACGCCCTAGAAGGCAGGACCAAAATCCTGAGTCCTGAAATCCATCGGGACCCAAAATAAAGCACTAAAAAAGCGCTCGAGCTTTCAGAGCCTTTGCCTATGTAGGCTTGCCAAGTTCGATTGAACCTTAATATAGTGGCCTTAATAATTATCTATGCTATTTTGGGGGTTCCTTATCATAGTTATGGTAGAACATGCCCCAAAACCCTATTCGGATTAGTAAGGCCCCTACATTACTCCCGGGTTCCAAACGCTTCAATTGTAAGAGCGGGGGCATTCTTACCGCATGTCCCCTGACTCACCCTACAGCCTAAACCCCAACAAAGATCCTAAAGCGGGACGGGCGTCGTATCTAATCCGGAGGAATCTTCATGGGGTTCCATGCTTTCTGGTGTTTTTGCTCTTAAGCCCTGGACGGCCTGAACCTTTGTGCCTGCCAAACCTTCGGACAACGAGATCTGAGCCTGAAGCGACCTAGAGTGCAACTCAGAAGAGCCGCACCAGAGCATGGCCAGTGGTAAGAGCGCCAGAGCCCAAAGAAAGCCCCCCCCTTTAAAGAGGTGCCGAAAGGCTTTAGCCTCCCTCAGCGCATCGCTTTGCGCGACGGGGATCACATCTACTTGGCGCAGCGACCGGAGCACCCAGAGTCCAGCCTGGGTGATCTTCAATCCAGGGTTTCAGAAATTAGGGGGTATCTGCTTTCAAGGCCCGTGAAATCTGACGATCCGGAGTTTCTTCCTTTTATCGGATGGCTGATGCGGTGGAGTTGTGTGGAGCCGGGTTTGAGGATCAGACAGGTTTGGGGATGTCTTGAGGTTGCGAATTCAGGTTTGGTGCATCGGGCACCTGTCTTGGTACAATGAGTGCAGAGATGGGACTGGCGGCACGCCAACCCTAAGCCCTGAACAACACGGCTCAACGGGTCGAGGGTGACATTACACAACGGCCTTCAAGTAAGTGAGTCAGGTGCGATGCTCGCAATTTCGTGACCGGCGCCCGAAGGGTGGGAGGATCAACAAGAAGAAACAAAGTACGTCACAATGATGGCCATTCGGGGACACGAAGCGTGACGTCTGATTCTCAAACCCCAAGCCCAAAAGCACTCAACTGTGAACGTCTAAGTCAGGTATGAACCTACTTTTCCCTCGTGTTTGGGTTTTACAGATTTCCATTGTCACGGCTTGGGCTCAGCTTGTGCCTTTTTGGAGCTGAGGCGACAACCCTCAAGCCAAAGCCTTGAACCGGAAACCCCAAAACCTTGAGCTCTGAAACGTCTTCAAAATAGGGGGCTTAACAGTTTGAACAGGGCTTGGGGGGTATATTCTACTACAATTATAACAAGGAGTCCCCAAAGCCCTATTCTAATTATTAAGGCCCCTGCATTGCCCCAAACTCTCACCCCAAAACTCCGACAGTTAAGCCCCCAAAGCCCACAAAAGCTCTCGAGCCCTGAAGCCCGAAGCCTCGGATGCCTCAGCCCTCACAACCCTGAGCACTCGAAACCCTAAACCCTACACCCCCAAAATTAGGCCGAAGAGCCTCCACAGGGGTCGGAATACTTGTAGCAATGATCTACGATTCGAGTCCTGCGAGCCCTATATTACCTTCATCCCAGCTTCGTACATTTTGCAGCACTAAACCCTAAACCCCAACCCCTAAAGCCTACCTATCGTCTCCATTGTGGTTCCTTTTTTGGGGTTACCTTGTAAAATCCTTTATATGACATTTATTAAACAAGAAGGAACTACGACCGAGACTATCGGTAAACCCTAAACCCTCTAAACCCTAAACCCTAAACCCTAAGCTCCCTAAACCCCCTAACCCCTAAATAACCCTAAACTCCCTAAACCCAAATAACCCTAAACCCCCTAAACCCTAAATAACCCTAAACCCCTTAAACCCCCAAAACCCCCTAAACCCTAAACCCTAAACCCTAAACCCCCAAAGCCCCCTTAAACCCCTAAACCCTAAACCCCTCAGCCCCCTAAGCCCCCTAAAACCCTAAACTCGAATCCACTGGGATCCGAGGCCAGGGTCCCTCCTTGCTCTTCCTGACGGACTAGGCCCTCCGATGCAGGCGCTCGCGTGCATGCTCGTGGGGGGTGGTTTCGGCTTTAGGGTTTTAGGGTTTAGGGCTTTAGGGTTTTAGGGGTTTAGGGTTTAGGGTTTTCGGGTTTAGGGTTTATAGGGTTTAGGGTTTAGGGTTTAATTAGGGGCTGGGTCTTTTGAGTTTATGATGTTTTGTAGGGGTCAGGTGTTGTTCGGGCTACTAGAAGGGCTTTAATCAGGTTTTAAGGGTGTTTCGGGGTCTACAGTCGTTTTCTTGGTTCAGGGGTTTCTAGCTTTCTTTAGGCTTCTAGGTCTATTTGGTGCCAGGGTGGGGGGTTGGATGAGGGTTTTGGGTTTTGTTCGCCTTCAGGGTTTGTGGTTTAAGGTGCAGCCTGAGAAAAACAACCATAGTGACTTGGGGCATGGGGTCCAGAGCCAGTCTAGACGAGAAGTCTTGGGCTTCACGGCTTTCGCTTAACCCAAGTGGGGCGAACATAGGGTCCTACATAAGTACCTATAGTTTTTTGTGGGTGGCGTTCCTTTATTATAATCATAGTACAAAATACCCCCAAAGCCTCTTCTAATTATGAAGGCCCCTCAAACTCTAAACCCTTATAGTAGCCCTTATGGGAACCCTTTAAGGAACCGTTTAAAGGAGACCCCCGAACCCTACTCTAATTATGAAGGCCCCTATGTTAGAGTAGCTTTTGCAGGTCCCTGACAAGGGTGTTTCACTTTGCCGAACCTGGGGTTTCGGGGCCGTGTTCCAGGGTCAGGGTTCAGATTGTGAGAATACAATACACTATATATATATAATATATATATATAATATACATATGTATTTACGTAAATAAGTAAAATGTGTGTATATACATACTTAGGATTCATTCATTTATCTGTTTGCTGGTTCACCGTCTATATTTCGAGTTGTACCTGTGCTTATACTTACACTTGTGTGTTAGAATTCTTTCTATATTTGTTCATGTGTAGTTGTTCTTCGACTTTGCATGCCTGTTCGTATTTTAAGTTAAAGGTTGACTGTATTTTTGCATTCGTATTCATATTTATGTTCCTGTTTACGTACTAGTTTACATTGTTTCACGGCTTCCACCTCTACATGTATGTATCTATATATTTGTATATAAGAACAATATACAGGCATGAACTGCGCACACGCACACCCCGAAGCCTAGATACGCTAAGTAATCCAAAGCCCAGAAGTGCTAGGCTTCCTGAAACAACAGAAAGCGGCTTGAACGCTGCCCTCCTGAGACCTAGAAAGCTTAGAGAAAGGTTCAGGATTTAGGGTCGATGACGGCCCTCCTGTCAGAAAAGACGCGGCCCCAATCTAGACCTCGAGAAAGTACGATCCTGAACCTGAGTATAAGGCCCGCTAGACCCTAAATAAAATACCCCTGCCCAAGGTATCCTCGATGTCGAGAAGCTTTTTGGAAGGTTTACTGTATATTTCGGCCTCGGCCTCAGCATGGACGCAGCTTCTGAGCCTTCAAACGGGGTTCTAGGGTTTAGGCGGTTTAGGGTCTAAGGGTTTTGGGGAGTTTAGGGTTTCAGGGTTTAGGGTCTAGGGGTTTAGGGGGTTTAGGGTTTTAGGGTTCCGGGCCTTTTCTTCGGTTTCGCTGAGGCAGTGCAGCGTGACTACCCTCGATCGAGCGGTCCGGCAAGAGCCTGGAAAGAATGCATGACTTGGATACTCCCCGCAACGATGAGCCCAGCTGCACCCTGCCTTCAATCGAAGGGGCACTCCCCCGAAATCCTAAGGCTCGGGGTCTGGGGTTTAGGGTTGCCATTTCTACACCCTATGCCCGAAACCCTAAACCCTAAACCCTAAACCCTAAACCCAAAACAGGGAGAGTATCTTGTAGGTTTCAGCCGGTTTCAGCGCCTTGGTGGGCCTGGGGAAAGGCCAGAGGCCGGTCACCCAAAGAGGGCGGCAGCGCGCAGAGAGTCGAAACCAAGCGGGTTTAGAGTTTACGGGGTTTAGAAGATTTAGGGTTTAGGGTTTAGGGTTTAGGGTTTAGAGTTTAGGGGTTTAGAAGAACCAGCAATAGCCATACATGTACTAAGACTGCAAGACCATAGTAGGAGTAATCGTAATAGGAGCAGTAAATAAGTAGCAGTGTGGTAATCCTCGTCACCGCAATCGTAATATTAATGATGATGGTACTGGTAAGCGTAAAAGGGAAAGGAACAGTGACATTAACCACATACTCGTAATCATGCTAAACAACAGGTTGTTCCGGGTAGAGTGTTCAATAAGTTGAGGAACTCTTCTGTTGAATCGTCCAGGAAGTTTGTGGCAAATGTCGGACAAATTAACCCATGGTTGTTGCTCATCTGTTTGTCTCGTGTAAACATGTCCATTCCCTTCTCAGAACCACTGTATACAAGTCCTGTGAGGGTAAGATAGAAGCCGAAAAAATACCAATATTACTCTGAGGGTTCCTTATTCTAGATATACTATAAAGGAGCGCCAAACCCCATTCTTTTGAAAAAGGCTCCAACATTAAAGCCCCACCGTCGTCCAATTCGCTCATAACTCTCCGAGCCCGGTAGACGCTGGGTCACAAATGTGCGGTGTTGCAAGCATTTATGGTCAGTTTTGCTGATACCTGAGATCTGACAAGGAACAGACTGGAATGGGGATACCCGGATACCCCTCAAATCATACCAGAAGTTGACAGAATCCATCCAAACCCTAAGCAGTGGGACCCCACTGAACGACCCATAGGAGGATGGCCCCACCCAGACCATACAAACCCCACCTGGACTCCACATGCCTCATTAACCCGGAGAGCCTGCAATTGCCTTTGGGCCCTAAATTGGTGCATGTAAAGCTCTTGAAAGTAATGTAGGGGCCAAAATAATTACCAGTTTTCTGCTCCCTGAGCGCTTCCTACACGCCTTCGTCGCGTGTGGTGGACTGATCCTCTCCTTGCGCAAGGGCGAAAAAGGGACTAAACCCTAAACGCTGGCCCCTGAACCCTAAATCCGAGGTTGAGGGTTCAGGCTGTACTTACGACTCACTGGCAGGTGCGACGTAGTAGGGTTTGGGGCTTGTAGGCTCGGCGATTCGTGGAGTTTAGTTTCTGGTTGAGGTCCTTGAGCTGAACTTCTGGCAGATCGGGTCGTTCAGGTTTGAATTTTGTACCGTTTGGAATTGGACTGAGGCTATGGGCTTTGGATGTGGAAGTGCTGAGACTTTCGTGTGGATACACGGAACCCTAAACCCCAAACCCGCAAATGTGAGATTACTCTGCTGAATTTTCCATCCCAGCTCTGCAGGGTCATGCCTGGGTCAGGGATTAAAGGTTTACTGTGGTGGGGTACATGCACTCCTTACAGCAAAACCTCGTTCCCCAAATCCCCAAATCCTCTAAAACCATCCTAAACCCCAAATCCAAGAAGGTTTCTAAACCGAAACAACCTAGGCTCAAACTCCTAAGCCCCAACACCACCTAAAGCCACCCAAATCTAACTGTTGCCAAGAGCGGGGTTTCGGGTTTAGAGGTCTAGGGGTTCAGGGATTGGGGTCGGGAGCCGGAATCGGAGCCTTTTCTCCCCGAGCCACCCCGAAAGCTCCACCGAGTCGGCACCGCAGCCTTGCAGAATCCCAGCGGGCAGCGCGAGCCGCGACGGTCAAGCTAGAATCGTCTACGCCAGAAGCGCGATTCGGAAGAAACCTTAATTAACCCTAAACTCTTAACCCGTAAGCCCTAACCCCAAACCCTTAAGTTAAGCCCGTAAACCCCAGAAGGAAGCTTCGGAAGGCTCCTGCACCCAAAACCCTACGTCCAAAACCCCACAATTTCAGACTGAAAACAGCCCGGCGGCCCCTGGGGCCTTCAGCCGCAAAGTCGGATACCTGTGATGTATGAACCTGAATGACTCATATAATGCTATTCCCGTATAGTCCCAACATAATTATAGACCAATCTACTCCAGAACCCTAAGCGGAACTCGAAGCCCCACGCCAAACCCGATACACTAAGCCTTACTATAGGGACCTTAATGATTGGAATAGGGCTTTGGGGCATAGTACAATATAACTATATACTAAAAGAGCCCTAAACCCTAAACCCTAAACACAAAAGGAGCCCTACAGGAGACTTAGACCCTAAACCCAAAACCTTAAGCCGAAGAGTGCACTGTAGAAATGGAGAAAAGCTTGAGTTGCCTCGATGGGCGATGAAGCTGCCGCCCACATGTTTGGCAGGCTTGAGTTTACGGTCTCGGGTTCGTTTAGGGTTTTTTTTCAGGGTAAACCCTAAACCCTAAACCCCTAAGCCCCTAAACCCCTAAACCCCTAAACCCTAAACCACTAGATGCTGCTATTTGGTGGGATGGAGGCGTGAGGGTTCTTAGGACCCCTAGCCCTAAAGCTTCAAGCCCAATCCCATAAACCCAAAGCCCTAAATCGCGAACCCCAAACTCCTAGACCCCTAAACCCCTTAACCCCTAGACCGGCAAGACCGTAAACATCTAAACCCCTAAAGCCCCTAAACCCTAAACCCTAAACCCTAAACCCTAAACCCTAAACCTCAAGCCCAGGCC
>CAJNDV010037595.1:1241-19067 GCA_905221635.1 Symbiodinium sp. CCMP2456 | reverse complement strand
AACACTGAACCCTAAACCCCTAAAACCCTAAAACCCTAAACCCTAAACCCTAAACCCTAAGCCCTAAAACCCCAAACCCTAAACCCTAAAACCCCAAACCCCAAACCCTAAACCCCAAACCCAAAACCCTGAACCCTTAAACCCTAAAAGGCAAAACCTTCACAACCCAACCAGAGCTCGGATAATGCTTATAATGAACTTGAAAATATACATAAACCTGTAGAACCATTGCCGAGTATAGCATCATCCTTGATTTTATATATACATATCGGTTATGGAAACCACTATGCTTTAATGGAAATGAAACACCATTTTATGGATGTGCGAGTGACCATGATTTTTGTGTGCGTAGGGCCATTATGGTGGTATGTATGTGTTTATCGTGGTCTCAATGCAATGTCTGCACTATTAACAAGCGTTGGATTGCGAGGGTTACAGCCCCCCGGTTTACGCTCAACGCCGATGTTCGAAATGGGCTCTTTTCAGCCCCAGACTACTAGCCTAGCCTCCTACCCTGACAGACTTCAATCCGACTCCGTGACAAAGCCCTCTTCAACCTTGGACAAATAATCACCTACTAACCAATGAAACTCCTCTTGAACCCTGTCAGGATAAGAGTCAACCTCAACTGGGTGCCCAGCCTTCCATAAGCAGAAAAGTATCCTCCCCCTGTGGGGCACCTCCCCGCCTAAAGGCAGACTAATGACACTACCGTCGTCGGTCTGGCACCCTACTTCCTTAGTAGTCTCGGGCACGTAACTTGCCCAATTGACGCTCCTTCTCAGGATTTCCCAGATCCCGGTCCAAACCAACAACCAAAATAAAACCCATAGCGTGGACCCATCACACCATTCTCTCCCCTCATACCAGCGGTCAACAGCCTCACTGGCTACGGAGCGAACCTGGAGGACCTGTAGTTCATAGGATTCACCGGTGCCTTCTAAAAATGGTTCTGTTGAGGCCCCAGGGATCTCATGCCCCTGAACTACCCCCACAAAAACCCAACAGTACACCAAAACCCAGAACCACCACTCCACAATACCCCGCACCCTTAAGGAAGGAAATTTAAAAGAGGCATCCCCTGGACCATTGTTGCCGCTACCCGACCCCACAAGAGGTTGCTGCGCGGCAACATGCCAATCAGGCCAAATACCCGATCTCAAGCCATCTACAACCCCTTGTACAGCGTTCAGCGATCAACCTGGAAGAGGGACCCTAAACGAGTCATCCGCGTAAAACACTACCAAGGCACCCTCTTCAGCAGCGTACGTCGTAACAGGGACACCGAGGGGAATTGCCCCTAATCCAACCCGGCCTTCAGTTTCACTACCCGAAAGTTCATAGCTGTGCGATGGATCCGTTGTCGACGTTTCCTCTGACTCCTCCGAAGAACTATCCAGGCCCCTTAAACCACGATGAAACGGCCCTAATCCTACTCCTCGGAGCCCCGGCCCTCCATGCGGCCGTTGATCTACTTCTTCGTCATCACCGGGTCCATCAAAAGGGAACTCTCTACGTCCGGTTCGCCAGTAGGTTTCCGCTGCCTCATAAGTCAAACCAGTATCCGCAGTAGCCCTTGGCCCGGTAGCCTCCAGCCACCTAACTAGAGCTAAAACGACATTAGAACGGAAACCCCGGGCTACAGGCCGGAGAGCAGCCCACTCCCTTACCCGGTCTCCTAAAAAGAACAACAGCGCAGCGCCATTCATAGCGAAAAGTCTCCACAGATAGTGAATCTCGTAGGGAGGACCCCAAAGGACATAAGGAAAAACGACAACAGGACCTTGAGACTCCCCTGAAAGCATGTACTCCTCCGTAGCCTCAAACCAGTTGGGCCCGGAACACTGCACTGCATATGGTCCCCGTCGAAGTTCGTCTGCCACAGCCCCAGCAACTGCATACCTCAAAATGATCGATGCGGTCCGAAGCACCAACCAATCCTCCGACCGGTCCCCCAAAAACCCAAGAATCCTCTGGCCCTCATACGACAACAACTGCACCACGAAATGCACCGACAGCCAAGTTCCTACCAAAGGAAAATTCTCTAACTCGTTGGAGAAATCGATATAATCTTCGTAGCAAGTAGCCGGCAAAGTAGCTTGCATACCATGGCTGCCTGGACTACCACCAACTTGGATATCAAGGTGAGGCGTAGGGGGAACGCTACTCATGCTTCCTCCTTCCCCGAAGCCTGATAGAGGTAGAGGATTTGAACTGCTCGAACTCCCCCCAATCTGAACATTAGGAACCGGAGGGGTTTCCCAGCTACTCGAGCTACCCCCGACTTGGACGGGCCAATCCTCCCCTTCTTCCCCAAAAGGCCTTGACCTACCCTCGTCTACCTCGCAAGAATCAAGCCTCCATCCCTGAGACCCAAACTGAAATTCAGCACGGCCCTCAACCCCAATTGGCCTTTGAGCCGAGCCTGAGTCTTGCCAGCTAGCCAAGAGTAACAATACTAGGTTTCGGCTAAACTCTCGAGCAACACACCGCAACCTACGCCACTCTGGAACCTGGGCCCCTAGAAACACAGACAGCAACCCCCCTATCCTTATCAACACTGAAAGCAACCTCGGTCCCCTAGGAGCCAACCATCCAAGACCTTGATCTAGAGGCCCGGACCCCGTAACGGCTTGCACCGGCGTTGGGCCTTGAACCTCTGACTCACTAGGAACGTCCTCTGACTCTTGAGTAGCGTTCCCTTCGTTCCCACCTAGCCAATAGGGAATACCTCCAAAACGCTGCTGGAGAACGGGGGGATCTACTACTTGGCCTGCTGCAATCTGCTTCCTCAATCTAACCCTTTGCACGAAGGTGAGTCCAGTTCGGCGCTCTTGATCCTCTAGCTTACGTTGAGCCTCTTGCCAATCCTGAGGGTTGAAGTCCGAGGACTCGCTATCTGCTTCCTCGGATGCCCGGCCGGGTATACCCTCCGAACTTCCCTCCTCAGGAACTGCTGGAACACTGGCTCCCGGCAATCCTGTTGAACTTTCTACAAGGGCGTCATCCTCTAGAGCGGGCTCATCGGAACCTTCTGGAATACTGGCTCCCAGACCAAACCCAGCTTCCGAGTTGAACACAACACCAGTTACCTCCAGGGCCTCCCAGTCTTGCATCGCTTCAGACTCTTGATTGTGCCCAAAGGTCAACAATCCAAAAATCCCCACAAACCCTCCGTATCTCGAGGCCCAAAACAGAAACCCTCCTAGAAAGCCCAACCCCACGACTACCCAGGTCAGTACCCAATTAACCCAACTCAACGTCTCAGACACCGGATCAAAGTTCGGCTGGCCATTCACGCCAGGAATCACAGCCAATAAGGCCAGGCCTGCCAGCGCTTCCGCCGAAAGCACTCCCTTAACCCCATCTTTACTTGCCAAACGACTCAGGGCTCTAACTACCCCAACAGTCTCTCCCAAAGCCAACGGGGTTCCTATATTAATTAGACCCAGAAGCTGAAGAATCCTAGGTCTCGACAACGGTTTTGTGCCTAAGTCTGCAACCTGGAATTCCCCCGGGAGGTGAGACACCTTCAGCAACCCAGTCTCCACCCTCTCACGGCCCGCTGCAGCTCGCATCCTTAAATGCCTATTTCGCCACCCTGAAGTAGAGCACTCAAAGGCTCTTATCGCTGCTTCGTTGTCCGCAAGCAAGGAGATGACTGTATCGCTTTCCAGTAACTCGTCTAAAAGCGGCTGCACAGCTTCGACCAACTGCACTCCGTGCATCATCGATACAAGTTCGGATTCCGCTGAACTCAGCGTCGTAAAAGGCTGGCGGGTAGCCTCCCAGGCTACTGGAACACCCCTCCATACAATAAAGGTAGACTGCATAGACCTATCTCCCCCGGGACTATGGGAAGCGTCCGTGTAGAGCTCTATAGCCGAATCCGTACGCGGAATAGCCAGCAGCCCATGATCCGAAAAGGTCTTTCCCACATCAAAGGGCACTTCGATCCCAAACTCCTGAGTACCCTTCAAGTAGGCTAATGCTTGTCTTCCATACGAGATGGACCACTGCGGAGCCTTCGTTGCCTGCTGCCCACACCTTGAAACCAGATATGCCAAATCAGGTCTCGTACGCGTGGAAATCCATAGAAGGGCACCTGTAATGCCCTGAGCTTCCCGGACTTCTTCCGCGCTTGGTGGAGGACCCACCTCCGGCTCAACCCACTTGGCAATCGGCGCCGAAGTAGAATCTTCTACCCCATACCGATTCAACAGCTCCTGCACGTAGGCCCTCTGGCTCATTCGGTATCCACCACTATGCAGGGTCAGCTCGATCCCACAGAATGTCACAGGTTCCTTCCCCAACCGCTCTGGTTCTGAGGTTTTCCAATGTCCTTGCACCTCTGCAATAAACGCCTGGCAAAGCTCAACTGGGCCAAAGAAAGCCAAGTCATCGACGTATACCGCCAGTATTCCACAGATCTCACTCAAGAAACCTTCCGAGGATCTTCTGGCCAACCAGAGAGCACTGTCCGACTTGGTCTGAAACAAACTGTACTCTTGCTGCCCCCACTTCAGCTTAAACTTGGTGAACTCGTCATCTCGATACCGGCCCCAATCCCTAGGGGACGTGGGCAACCCATAGAGTGCTTTCCTGATCCACCACCGGTCACCTCTACTTAACACTCCAAGTTCAACCAGAAACCCTGGTGGTTTCACCACGATGCGCTCTTCGGTCCCCTTGGAATCACTTCTTATGGGCGCATACAGAAAAGCCGACTTAACATCGATGGTCACTCCGACCCACAGCCGATTCCGGGCTGCAAAGGTCAAAGAAACCTTCACGGACAATGACTCGGCACCCGACGCATATAGCTCTTCGCGTGTCAACCCTAGCTTATCTGTAGGCAAATGGTTCCCACAACAAACCGCCCGACATCTCCTTTTACCTGTGCCCGACTTCCTAGTCAAAACAACCTTACCTGGCAGTTGAACTACCGTCATGCCCTGACTCACCCACTCCTCGACTACACAGTCCTGCACACGGTCTACAGCCCGGTTAACGGTTTCTAAACTCAATACCTCATCTTGGGCAGGCTCCACCCATAGATTAAGCTCCTTCCTAGCCTCCGCAAGTCCTACAGTCCTCGTCTGCAAGAAGGTATCAGGGGAAGCTTCAGGACCTAAGGGCACCTCTACATCTAAAGCCTTAACGATCCCTCCTACCTCACCAACCCCACCGCAAACTGCCAGACTGCGTTCTAGCCATTCCGCAAGGAGCTCCTCACCCCTTAGCAACCTTGCTACTTCGGTAAGTATCTCTACTTCTCCGATAGCATCACAAAGCTCTGCGGTGAGCAGTCGACACTGCTTCGCTACACATCCATGCCAGTGCACAAACCGATCGTAGAGGTCATAATCCATAACCGGAACCGGAACTCCAACTTCCCAATCCCCGTCTTCTTGACCACCCAGACCCCCAAGCTCGGAATTGCACCCTTCGTCAGGGCCTACTGAAACAAACTTAAGTCCTCCCTGGGCTCTCCTGAGACCATCAACCGGGAACCCAAGATCCCTCAACTTGTCCCAGTGTTCTTCAGTGGCTTTCTTAAAATCCCGCGGTACAAACGCCGCTATTACCCAGCGCTCAGACCCTTCCCAGTCTTCAGCAGCATGCCACCTTGTCCCAGAGAACACAACCGGATCCTTCTTTAAATCAAAAACAGTACCTGCAGCTACATCTCCCCCAGGAAGAACCTTAAGCACTGGGCCATCCCCAAACTCCCCCTGAACCCATAATCCCCCTCCCGCAAAGTCCCCGAATCCGGTAACCAGCACTTGGAACTCGCTTGCATTTCTCAAATCCCTATGCATAGGAGCCTTGGTATTACGAGTCAAGTAGAGAGTGGTCCACACATGCTCAGGAGATAGTGCTGAAATATAGCCATTCAGGTATCTAACTACTTCCTCATGCTTCCCCGTGGCACTAGAAATCCCGTGGAACCCCCCTAACCCATAAAGACCAAACAAGATCGCCCTACCTTGCCGATTCAACATGGGCCTCCTCGCTAGAGGAAGTTCTGGTATCCCCTTTCTAAGAACCTCTAAACACTCTTCCGGCGAAAAGTCCTTTTCGGAAAGACCACCAAGAACCCCCTCCAAAGACCCATCAGGGAGCCCACACACCTTTGCCGAGCCAACCTCTTCCGAGAAACCCCTAGAACCCTCAATATCCCACTCATCATGCTGAACCACAAAGAAACCATCACCTTCCTTAGCCTCTTCAATCCAAGAAGTTCCAAAGCATCCCTCTGACAAGGTCGACCCTTCATCTTCAACTTCAAAAAATCCACCAGAGCACTCCCCCCCAGGTGCAACGACAACCCGGAAAGGTTCAGAGTGCAGCTGGCCCACTTCGGCCGCCGCTATCACCCTTACCACAAAATCCGGGGAGCGCTTGCCGACTAAGCGGTATTTCGGCATGGGCGACGCCTTAAGTTCCCCCCTCAGAGGATAAACTGTGTTGGTCAACAGGACCCTCTGAACCCCTTCATCATGGACTAACACTAGATGACCTCCAGGGGTGTTAGGCGCGTGCCCCAAATAGATAGCTGGAGTGGTACGCGGCTGCCACTGAGCATCAAAGCCAGTCTTAGCCCTTTTTCTTGCATGAACCTTAACCCCGAAAGGAAGCAACTGCGGTTGTGGAACGCCCACCGACTCAGCAAAGGCTATCCAATTGCGATTGGCTGCATGCAGCAAAGCTAGTGGCCAAAGCTTCTTATCCAACTCGGCTACTGCCAAAAGCTTCCGCACGAACCCCTTTAGCTGCTGAACAGCTAGCTCAGCCCGATTTCCTGCCGGGCTCTCCCCAGCGGTCCAAGTATGGTGGATTCTCTTCTCACGCAGCCAATCAACAAGCAGAGCTGAGCGGAGTTCCTTGGCTCGATCTGCATGATACCTCTGAACCGGATAACCCGAAGCCTCCAACCGATTAACAACAGCCTGGACCTGGGGAAAGACCTCCTTACCCCGCTTTGAGCGCAAAGGAACTCCGAAGAACAAGGTACGCGTGCCCTTAGGCCCTTTTTCCCCACCCTTAGCAGGGGGAAGGTCACTAGGACCCCCTTCATTCTTCGAATCTTCATTCGCCTCTGGCCTTTTTTCTCTTACCCGCCGGTCCACAACCTTAACCAACACCTCTACACCATCTCTAGACTCCGGTAGCGAAAGGTCCCCAAAGAGGTCATCCAATTCATGAGACAAACCCTCCGGCTCCCTGTCTTCAGGTATCGACGGCTCATACTCACTCCCTTCCACATCCCCCGAACCGGGACAGTAATCATTGGGGATCGCATAAGCACACGCCAGAAAGTACCTATACCCCTCCCCTTTATCCCGACCTGAAGCTACAGGATCCCATGAGCGGCCAGTTACAAACGGACCCGCCAAATCACAAGAAAGCGAGTGAACCCCTGGGTGACTTGATCGCCAGTGAGACCTTTGACGTCCTTGGGCAGTCACGCAGATAGGACAGCCCTTACGATAAGGAACGTGATCATTATCAACATGTTTAGCAAAGGATTCCGCCTCCGTCAAGCGCTTAAGATAAAGCTGGCGATCCCTGATTTCCTCTTCCTGTCCTACTTCTTTACCCCATTGGTTCCATCCGTTCCGAACAAGACCTAGCAACCGAGGTGTCCACCAACCCCCTTTACCATCATCCAGAGAACCCTGCATCAGCTTCAGACACTCCTTAACCCCACTAGAAAGCCTCACTTCATGAAGGGTCTCGTAAAGGAACCAAGACGAGGTTAACCAAACCACCCCTTCAGGCCCCTTACCTCCGAAACAACCCAAATCGAAGCTCGCTTGGTGCAACCCATACTGGTCTCCAAGCAAGGTCACCCCCGACTTAACCCAGCTAATCCCGGAAGCAGCACAGTCCCAGACTACAAACACCGGCTCGGCTACTCTCCTAGCCTCCTCAACACCGCTTCCCTTCTGGGTTAATCGGGCCGCAGCCTTCCTTAGAGCCCACAGAGCAATCTGATGCGCATCCTCAAGATCAGTAGGGAAGTCCTCTAACTCCGGTTCCACTTTCGAGCTTGAGACCTTGGTCCTCTCGCCATCGAGAGGGCCCCTAAAATGCGCATCACGAACAGCTTGAGCGGCTCCAAACAACACAGCACCCCTGAGCCACAGCATACTCTGGGCTAAGCCCGGTTCCTGACCCTCGAACCCACAGTCAGGACCCTTAACTATACCCCCAATAACTCCTAGCTCTGCCCAACTCAGCAGCTGTCGAAAAACACTCTCGGATCTCAGACCTTCACCCGCCTTTGGCGGCGAAATGACTCGTCCAAAACCCTTCCATCCGGTCCGCTCTCCCGACAAGTTAACCAACACTGATCCAGCCTTCGCCCTCAAAACAGACCTCCTTAGCCGCCTGTTCCAAGGACTGCTGACATCTACCTCAACCTCCTCCCTAGGAACGCTAGCCCTACACAGAAGTTCTAAAGGGGCTTGCGGAAACACAGACCGCAGAAACCTTACCTGCTCTTCTCGATTCAGTGCCCTTTCCTTACTCAGCCCTAAAGAGGATAGCCATGCCCTAGGATCATCAACACTCGGAAGTTCCTGAATATCCTCCAGTCTTAAGCCCCCTATTCGAGGGTCCCGGGACTTCTTACTCTCATACTCGCCCAACAGGCCCAAACCCACTTCCCTCGGTATCAGAGGGCGTCCCTTTACAACAGTAACCTCCAAGCGACCCTTAGCCGGATGACTAATGCGGCAACCCTTCTTCCTCCAAGTAATCGAAAAACCCAACTCTACCAGATAAGCCGCTGGTATGATCACTTGACACGGTCCAGGATGCAACAAAGTCCCACACTCATTTATCCGAAGCTCAGCGGTCCCTGAGGCTAAGTCCACCCTGATAGACTTACCCTTGGTCAATTCCGCAGGATCTGCCGGCCGCAGAGCATTAGTAGCTCCAGAGTCAACCAGTGCATAATTGCAGTCCGACACACAAGTCACAACTGACTGAAGCCAAGATAGATCCAACCGATCCTCCAGCACTGAATCCTCCAAGGAACCAACCCTCAACGGCTTCAGAGAAACCCCCTTTAACAGCTTCGCTGCTTCAGCTAGCAAAGCTTCCTGGCTCCCCTGACCATGATTCGGCTGAACCGAGCCCTTCGAAGAATCACCACTAACTACCCCGGCTTCCTCGGTAATCCCTTTAGCCTGAGCCCCGGCTTTAGCCTTTGCCTTGCCCTTGCCACCCTTTTCTCCATGTGCTCCCGCCTTCGGCGAGGACTCCTGGGATGATTGCCCTTGGATCACCCGGTTCTCCGGGGCTACTAACGAGCAGTCTGGCCTAATATGCCCTGCTTGTCCACAAGCAAGGCACCTATTCTCTCTACGCGCCCGTGCCCTGTCATGCTTAAACCGACAGCTATCGCCAAACCTACATCCCGAAGCATCCGAGAACTTGTGACACATCAACTCGCCTTGCTCCCCCCCTTTTCCTTTTCCCTTTCCTTTAGCGGGAGCTTCCCCCGCACCTGTCTGGACCTGGGCTACGGTAGGGTTAGGGTTAGGTGGAGGAGCAACCGGCGGAGGCGGAGGCGTGGCCTTGGTCGACGGCTGCTCTCGAGCAGCCTGCAACGCAGCTGCCTTAGTGCGCTTATCACCCGATGGCTCAATGAGTGCCGACGCTTCCGACTCCGCGAGAATCAATTTGACCAACGAAGTAACAGAGGAAACCGTTGGATTATAATCAACCGCCATCTGGTGACGGTAAGCGTTCACTCTGAACCCCACCATCGGATTGGCTACTAACAGCGCACTGGTCGCAGAGTCCAGACCCTTCAATAGCAACGACGGATCGGGTAATGTGGCATGAATCTCAGAAGCCCTTTGGAGACTCTGCAGCCATCTTCTCAGCCCTTTAAGAGCCTCTGGAAATGTACGGCACACCTCTGGACTCACAAGCTGACTAAGTAAATGAGCTCTCTCTGAGCTTCCCCCTGGCTGGAAGAGACACAGAATCCGGAACAAAATAGCCGTGGAAGTTAGCCAACGATTGGTCACCACATCATCTCTCACAGCCTGGGGTATTGAGGCTAACAGCAAGCTGACTGCTCTACTCTCTACCCGGGAGAACAGGATGCCGTCAAACTCTCCCTTTACAGATGAGGGGTCAATGCTTAACCTTCCTAGAGGGTCAGCTACAATCCATTTCTGATAAGCCATCGTAGCAGGGCCTTCTACACCTTGCCACCATAGATTAGCGCTAGGCGACAGTCCAACCAAAACTTGCCGCACCTGAGCTAGCCAATTGCCGCATACAACGGCACTACTTGCGAGGTCCGCTTGGATGAGCTTGGGTAGTTCTGAGATATACTTAGCAGGCTCCTCAGGCCTAATTTGGGACCCCGAAGCAGCCCCGGCTACGGCTCCCGAAACCGAGGATCCTCCCGTACCAAAGCAACCACCCGCAAACCCTCCAGGCCTTCTTAAACCGAAATCCTCCTGCCCCGAAGCTCCCCAACCCTGAGGCGCAACCGAACGAGGTGACAATGGCGGAGGACCGGGCGGGGGCCTTATAACCGTACCACCGGGAGATACCGGATAACCTGGTTCGACAACGCTCCTAGGTGTAACGAACCCATCCCTTGACTCCCCATTGCCTGCAAGAATCTCCTCCGCAAACTGTCTCATCGAACGCGGCGGTGTTGTCTCTTCCGAGACAACATGACGATCTGTAATGGGAAGCGGTACTGGAGGGGGCTTAGGGGTCCACTCCGGAGGGGAAAATCCTACACTCCATCCCGGCCAACCCTGTACATCCCCAACACCCAGCCCACTCCCTTGATCTAGATCAGCACTAGCAAACCCTGGGGGGCCTGTTGCAGACGACGGTTGGGGCCTTGCTCCAAACAGTGGCGAATGTTGACCAGGGACCACTGAACCTACAGTTCCTCCCCATCCGGAAAACGATCCAAAGGGAACCGGGAAATCCCGCGGAACTAAACCCTCTGCAGCCTGTACACTACCCAACGGAGGCATAGCCTCGTAGTGCCGGCCCACAGCAAAGGAAGCAGGAGATGCTGGAAATCCATTACGAGTACTGTGCCAGCTAGAGTGCGACTCCGTCTGCAATCGCCGCATTCTCCTCAATAACCTGCCCTAACAGGAATTCCAGCCTCTCCAGCCTACTCCCTTTATCAGGTACCAGCTCACACTCATCCCCAGCTTCATTAACGGCTCCTTGAACCTCAGCTCCTTCCAGGGACGGGCTTCCCGGACCCGCTGTAGACGAAGTCGGTCCACTGCTCTGCTGCATAGCCTTCCCAACACCAGTCAAGGGTTTTGGTAAAGCTCCTCCCGCCTCGCTCACCAGTCCAGGTGCCTCAACCTCGGTGGCCTCCACTCTGGCAACGCGGGGCCCCTCCTCAGCTCTTCTTTCCTCTTGATTCGCCTCGTAGTTCGGCTCCAGGCCCATTCTCGGTCCAACCGAGTCACCTAAAGCCGTCTCGTCGAGTTCCTTCTTCACTCTTGACCCTTCATCATCCAGAAGCAAGGGCCGAGAGCGGATTAATTCCACTTCCGCATGGACCCTTTCACTATGAAAGGGACTAGCCACCGGGAGAGGACCTCCTGAGGCCCTACTGGTTGCCCCACCTGCCTCCAAAGTTCCAGGCGACGCCTCTCCGCCACCAGCCCCTTCAGCTACGGCACGGGCACCCCCTACTTGACCCAAGGCTGTTTGGTACATAACATCATCTTCAGCAGCTAGCTGTTCTGACTCCTCAGGCTGCAGGGACCTCCTTCTTCTCCGAACAGCATCCATGGGGCCCGGGATTACAAAACAGACTACCACTGCTCCTAGAACCTTTCGACCACCTAGCCCTAGAACTTACGGCTGATAACCTACGTAAAGATAACCCAAGAATGAGGATGGTAAAAGTCTGACCACTGCAGAACCTAGATCACCACACGAGCGACTATTTTTTCGAACAAAAACAGCCTCCGTTGATACACACATGTGGCCCAGTCTTCACTGCGGTGTTCTCTATGCGCAGGGTTATCCTAGCGTAGATGTCACTTCCTAAAGCCCTAAAGCCCTAAACCCTAAACTGGGCTCTCTGGGTCCCCACCTGTAGTTGCCTCTAAGTTGGTATAGGACATCGTGGAGCCGGACGCCGCACTGCTGTCCTTGGACGCAACAGAGGAAGAGCTGATGGCCACTCTCCTCTCCAAGCCCACAAACTGGGTCTTCGGGGATTTTGAGATTTAGGGTTTAGGGTTTAAGCTGGGTCTTCAGGGATTTGGAGATTTAGGGTTTAGGGGTTTAGGGTTTAGGGTTTAAGCTCGGTCTTCAGGGGTTTTGAGATTTATGGTTTAGGGTTTAGAGGTTTCAGATTTAGGGTTTAGAAGTTTTAGGGCAATTGGTTTTCGGGTTGTGGGGGTTTGGTGTCTGCTTCGGGTTGTGGGGGTTTGGTGTCTTCTTTGGGCTGTTCAGATATGTTTTGCCAGGGCTTGAAAGGGTTGCATATGTTTTGGTGAGGGCACTTATGGGCGTTCATAGGCTTGCATGGTGACTTGGTTAGTATATAAGGCGCTCAGGTGCTTCATGTGTTTTTGGTGCTTATGTTGTTTGCTAGAAGGGTTAGGGTTTAGGGTTTAGGTTTATGGGCGACAAGCAGCTAGAACTAGGGATACCTTGCTTATGAATCTACCTACTTGATCCCCTCAGCTCTAACCACACCCGAAGCCCCAAACCCTTTGTAGGAACCCTGGAAAAACACCAAGTACCTTACACCTCACCCAGCTTCCTAAGTCATGTTAAAAAGTGGGGGGGGTAAATGATTACCAATACTATTTTGCGGGCTCCTTATTATAAGTACAGTATAATTTACTCCCCCCTTCCCAAAAAAAAACAAAACAAGAGTATTAATTTATTAACGCCCCTATACCCTAAACCCTTATGGTAGCCCTTATAGAACCCTTGAGAAGGAACCCCCAAGACCCTATAGTAATTGTTAAGGCCCCTCTATTGCAAGGCTTCTCATACCAGGCTTCTACAGGTTTCCGAGCTTTAAGCTTGTTTGGTTTCTCCTGAGGGTCCAGAAATCTAGGGCCTTGGGGTTTCTAGTGTAGTGTTTTGGGTTTCTTGCTTTTTTTAGGAGTTTAGGGTTTAGGTGTGCTGATAGTTTTGGTATTGCTGTGACAGATTAGCCGCGGTGAGCCTTTGGGCGTAAGGAATGGCACACCAACTACTACGGACGCAACCCGGGCGCAGATATCTCCGTCACCAACTACCAGAGCCTTGGTAGCCGAGTTGAGTAGGTCCCTAAACCCTAAACCCTAATCCCCAAACCCTAACACTTGAGGAACCTTGTGGGGTGTATGACTCTGCAATCTATGTAGCACCGTATATTATATGACCCATGCAAAAGCTCAATAAAACTTTGTGAAACCTGATAGTTGCAACAACCCCTAAACCCCAAACCTTGCACCGTAACCCGAAAGCCTAAGTAGACATGTCGCCTGTTTTGCAACCCCCCAAATCCTAATTTATACCGCCCCAAAAAATCTTCTTGGCAAGCCCCATAAAACCTCCCGGCCCCTAGAACTCAGAAGCCTGATGCTCCTTATCCCTGTGCCCCAAGGAGTAGGAGCCTTAAGCAAGGAACAATAGGGTTTAGGGGTTTAGGGGTTTAGGGGTTTAGGGGTTTAGGGTTTCTAAATCTAAACCCTGACAGAAAACATATGGAGGCCGATGCTCAACATTCGACCCGAAACCCACAAAAGTTACGCAGAACAGGAGCTCAAAATACCCCAAACCCAAAAGCAAGCAGAAGGAGCTAAAGAAGCAGAGTGAGCTTGATGTTCAACACTAAACCCGGAGCTTGAAACTTAACATTAAAGCCCTAAGCCCTATAAAAGCAGGCAGAAAGAGCCTGATGCTCAACATCGAAAACCTAACAAGAAGCATAAGGAGGCCGATACTCAACGCTAAACCCTAGACCCTCAAAAGAAGCAGAAGGAGCCTGATGCTCAACATCAGATCCTTAAACCATTAAGCGAAGCAGCAGGAGCCTGATGCTCAACATTATAAAACCCTGAAGCCAAAATAGCAGCAGGCACCTCATGCTCAACATTAAAGCGTTAGACCCTAAAAAGAACCCAGAGAGCCCAATACCCGTTAAATAAGGAGTATACCTGAAACTATACGGGCCTGAATATGATGATTTAAGGTATATTCCTCAATTAAGGGGTATTGGGCTCTCTGGGAAGCAGCAGGAGCCTGATGCTCAACATTAAAGCCCTAAACCCCGCAAAAGAAGCAGAACCCGACGCCCTGAACCCCAAACCCCAAAAAAGAAGCAGCAGCCTAAACCCTAAACCCTAAACCCTAACCCTAAACCCTATACCCTAAACCCCACAGGAGCCTGATGCTCAACATTAGCGCTCAGCAGAAGGCGATCTTGGCTCTTTGGAACCGGAGTGTCGAGCTGGAGAAGGAAGTCCAGGAATTGGTCCAGAAGGTGGTCTCTTCTTTAGGGTTTGGGGTTTAGGGTTTAGGGTTTAGGGTTTAGGGTTTAGGGTTTAGGGTGTAGGGTTTAGGGTTTAGGGTTTAGGGTTTAGGGTTAAGGGTTGTCTTTTCTTCCCAGAGAGCTTAACTTACCCCTTAATTAAGGGATCGACCTTCATAAGATTAAGGAATTGGTCCAGAAGGTGGTCTGTTCTTTAGGGTTTAGGGTGAAGGGTTAAGGGTTGTAATTGCCCAGAGAGCCCAATACCCCTTAATTCAGGAATCTACCCTAAAACATCATATTAAGGCTCCTATAGTTTAAGGTCTATTCCTTATCTAAGGGGTATTGGGCTCTCTGGGTTGGAGGGCTTAGGGTTGAGGGTTTAGGGATCCTTTATGGGTTCAGGGTTCCTTGGAAGAGATCCGTGAGGGCTTTAGGGTTTATTTTAGGGTTTAGGGGTTTAGGGGTTTAGGGGTTTAGGGGTTTAGTGGTTTAGGGTTTAGGGTTTAGGGACGAGGACGTTACGATCTAGCCTTTAGCAGAGGCTCCATAATGTGGGTAGTTCTCCAAATTAGGGTCCTTATTTCGGGACCCCAAATAGTACGGCACCCTTAAAGAATAGACGCGAAAAGGGACCCTGAATCTGAGAACTACCCAGTTCTGGCAGCCTTTGGATGGGCCTCCCGTGTTTCCTGATTCTTTGTCTGCCTAAGCCCTTACTTGGAGGATCATGGGACTTAGTAACTACAGTTATAAATAAGGTAACTATACTTGCCTTATACACCCTAAACCCAAACCCTAAACCCCAAACCCCAAACCCTAAACCCCAAACCCTAAACCTTACTCCCTAAGCCCTAAACTCCAAACCCTAAACCCTAAACCCTTACTTACTAAGTCCCATGATCCTCCAAGTAACCTCGTTTCTGTTAACCTTCAGCCGCAAAGCCTACACTCGAAGTCCACTACTAACGGGTTTAGGGTTTAGGGTACTACCCCTAATCAGGCCTTAAAGAGCCCTAAACCCCAAGTCCCAAGCAATTAAAACCTTATAAAGCCCCAAACCGTGCAACGTAGGGGCCTAAACCATTACCTATAATATGGTGTTTGGGCTGCTTATTATAATCATAGTATAAGGGGCCCCAAAACCCCATTCTAATGATTAAGGCCCCTAAACCCCAAACCCTTATAGCAGCCCTTATAGTAGCCCTTATAGACCCTTTCTAAGAACCCTTTAAAAGAAACTCATTCTAATGATTAAGGCCCCTAAACCCCAAACCCTTATAGTAGCCCTTATAGTAGCCCTTATAGACCCTTTGTAAGAACCCTTTAAAAGAAACCCCATTCTAATGATTAAGGCCCCTAAACCCCAAACCCTTATAGTAGCCCTTATAGTAGCCCTTATAGACCCTTTGTAAGAACCCTTTTAAAGAAACCCCATTCTAATGATTAATCCCTAAACCCTAAACCCTAAACCCTAAACCCTAAACCTATTAAGGCCCCTATATCGCCTATATCAGGTGGAGCACGACTCTGGGCTGAAAGTCGCAGATTACATTGCTCTTGTGGAAGAGGCGGTTTCGGGTTTTGGGTTTGTAGGCATAATTTATAGGGTGTAGGGTTTTAGGGTTTAGGGCTTTAGGGTTTTAGGGTTTAGGGTTTAGGGTTTAGGGTTTAGGGTTTAGGGTTTGGGAAGAGGCGGACACGTCGCGAGACCGCGCTCAAGGCGACAATCAGCCGAGAGAGACTCACGTCAAGAAGTGGCTCAGACACCTGCCAGAAGTATGACTTTGGGATTGATGGGTGTAGGATTCAGGGTTTAGGGTTCAGGGTTTGGGGTTTAGGGTTCGGGGTTTGGGGTTTAGGGTTTAGGATTTAGGGTTTAGGGTTTAGGGGGGGTGTAGGAAGTGGTTGAGACAGAGTTCTTGTTGTTTTGCGCATTAGCATGGAGATGTCTGGTTGATGAGCAGTACTGGCCACTATGTCATTCACCTATAACATACCCCAAATCCCTGTTGCAAGTCCTAAGGCCCCCGTACTCAATCGCATCAACCTTAGAAGCCAGAAAGCCAGATTCTGCAATTTCGTATAATGTAGGGGCCGGATGAATGATTACCAGTACTATTTTGGGGGCTCCTTATTACAGTTAGAGTATAAAGGGTCTCAAATCCTTATTCTAAGTATGAAGGCCCGATAATACAACCCTTGCACTTGCCTATCAAGCTCTTCGAGCGCCCTGTTAAACATTGAGCTAGCTGTAACTTTAATTACCCAGAGAGCCCAATACCCCTGAATTAAGGAATATACCCTGAATTAAGGAATATACCTTAAATCATATGATTAAGGCCCCTATAGCTTACGGTATGTTCCTTGTTTAAGGGGTATTGGGCTCTCTGGGTAACTTCTCCGAGGCTACCTGGACCAAGAGATGGGCGCGGTGTTCAGAAAGCTGAACCCCAACGGCGCGAAGGTGGCTGCTTGCGGCACGCTGATGAGCAAGAATCCGGTTCCGCTGAAGATGCATCTTGTCTGAAAGAGTTACTACGCCCCTAAGCCGGTTTCATAGAATTTCACGGAGTGTTACATAGTGTCCTATATATTATAGGTCTCGTGTTTAACCCTAAACCCTAAACCCAAAGCCCTAAACCCTAAGCCCTAAGCCCTAAACCCTAAACCCTAGTGTTTTAGCTTCTTCCCCTCATCTCTCCCGATAGGTCCGAGCACCCAGAGTTTCGAGACCTGGAGCTCGAAATTTCTGGGCAAGCCCGGTTAAGGGTTTAGGGTTTAGGGCCGGGTTTGCGGTTTAGGGTGCAGGGTTTAGGGCTTAGGGTTTGGGGTTTAGGGTTTAGGGTTTAATGAAAGGTAAAGGCCTTGACGGTAGAAGGGGAGGCGGTTACTTCTGTAGGGGCCTCAATACTTGCCTATATCATGTTGCGGGGTCTCCTTATTGTAACTATACTCGAAAGGACCCCAAAACCTTATTCTAGAATCCCAAGGCCCCTATATTAATCAGTCGGACCCCCATGTTCTAAACCGGTTACAGCTGTTGGTTTTAAAACCTTTCAGGCCCCCGAACTCTCAAGCCTTGAGTTATGACTCCTGGCAGGTAACCTCAAGTACCCTAAACCCTAAGCCCTAAACCCTAAGCCCTAAACCCTAAACCCTAAGCTCTAAACCCTAAGCCCTAAACCCTAAGTGCGAACAGACTTCGATGCCTCTCACAATTCTGAGGTGTCGCTTCGTGAGCTTTGAGACATGTAGTATAATCAGGACGGAACAGGGCTGTTTTGCAGACTGTCTCCAACACTCTCCTCCTTAGCACATGAGCC
>CAJNDV010037593.1:2175-19086 GCA_905221635.1 Symbiodinium sp. CCMP2456 | reverse complement strand
TCCTTACCCTCCCAAGGAAGAATGTCCTAAGGGTTATCGTCCTTATAGGGTTTATGGGTTTAGAGTTCGGGGTTTAGGGCGACAAGTACTTACGAAAGCCTCCGAACATCCAAGTACCATAAGATAAGGGTACTATGCGGGCACTGTACGGGTACTACAACTACTACTGCGGGCACCAGGTACCGTAAGGGTACGCGGGGCATCCTCGTCGGAGATAGTCCGTCGTAACTCAGGGGCCTTCGGACAAGAGAGCGCTTGGAAGGACTGGCTTTCAGGGTCTTTTAGGGTGCCGGTTCCCTTGAAGGGATCCCTTATAGGATTTGGGTTTAGGATTTAGGGTTTAGGATTTCAGCACTCACGCTCGGACATGCCTTTGAAAGGACTTAGGGTTCAGGGCCTAGTGAGTTCCTTTCAAGGGTATTATACATGACATCTTTAACTGGGTTGCTTTAGGGGTTCCTTTCACAAGCTCTTGGACGGACATGGTTTTCTGGGTGAAAGGTAAAGGTTCTACGTTGCACGAAAAAATCGGGATCCGTCGTTAAAGCCGAAATGAAACCTCAGACCAAAACATGTGCATGACATCACATACATACGGACCAGGGCCGAGGATTGACACTGTTGGCTGTAGAATTGCCTTTCTTCCGGGTTGCATTGCCAACCTGAAAATCCTGCGTCTGTGGTGAGGAGTATTTTGCCCCACTGGACTCGAAAGACTGCAGCTGTTTCTTGCTCAGCCTCTGAGGACCCCGCGAAGTGTAGCCGGCTCCCTGCCATGGCGCATGCTGTGGCGAGGAGCCCTGCGAATCAGCTCCTCGACTGTCTGTGAGATCTTTTGCTTCTAATGTAGGGGCCTGAATAATTCGAATAGGAATTTGGGGGCTCCTTTTTCCAATTATAGTAGAATATACCCCCTCAAATTATTAAGGCCCCTACATTACTGCTTCCTAGCCCGGGATGGGCTTCAACCAGATATCGGTCCTAGCATGAGAGATACTACTTCAATTTTTCGGGTGTGCCAGGGCCGCTTATCTTCGCAACCCCCCTGCGTTGGGGTATGTTTGCGCCAGTGAGTAGGGCGGATTCCGGCGAAACACAAACTTGAACTTCAACCAGAAGCAGTCTTTTCGTAGGTTTGCTTGAAGCTGGAGCTGTCCCTTGGTCGAAACCATACCTGGTGAGGGCTTCTGAAATCTGTGTGATAGAATGTGCTCGTGTGAAAACAATGGAACGCACATTTCGGAAGTTCCTACTGAAGCACCTGAACCGACGGACAAAGCAGGATCAGGAAGGCTTTGTACTGAACTTTTCGGCAAGCCTGTCGCTTCCAAAATGTCGGAACCGGGCTCTCAGCCCCCATGAACCTAAACCGCACCTTGATCCCCAAGCCCTAACCTCCACAGAAACTCGTTCGCGAGACAGACATCCGGTCCTCCTAGACTAAGCCCATGACGCCCTGAACGGTTTAAGATGTCGCAGTCAGGCTTCCCCACCCTTGGACACCCGAGTTCAGCAATCGGAAGGGGCTTCTTTGTTATAGTTATTGCTAAGGCCTTGTCGGGGGCCAGTATATTGATGCTATAGAATGCTATTGCGTGCTTTTGGGATGAACTGGAGCTTCTGCTTCTAGGAAATTCAGGATCCGACTTGTCCAGTATCATGGGAACTAAAGGGCGACCGTTGGGATTGTACAGGGAATATAGTACACCAACAAGGTTAAAGGTACCTACTCTACTGCTAAGGGATTATGTTGAGACAAGCATGACAAATTCCTAACCCCAACGGCGCATCTCAGGGCTCCTCCGAGCCCAACGCTGGCTGCCACATCGGCCGCCCTCCTCATTCTTCAGAGGGCCCCGTAATTCCTAGAATGTTGATATTTTCCAAGGTTTGCTCATCAACTACCCAGATCTTCGGCCGTCTGAGTAGAGCACCTGCCGTCTCTTTGAAGGGCGTTTGGGGTGGTATACGAGAGCCGGACTCAAGCCCAACAGGAATTCTATGACCTACGGTTGAGGTTCATGATTGAATGTTCAAGGTTTAAGTCTCAGGTCTCATTAGGTCTCAGGTTTCAAGCTAAACTAGGAATCTCGCCTTGTTTCCAGTGATCTGAAGCCAAATAAGCCAAGGGCTTAGTGTTTCGGGTATTGCGGTTTGCTTCCGCCTCCAAAGAACAGCTTGGTTTCAACTGACTGCCGGAGGATTATGGTCGAGTCATTGTCGGGAATTTGCAAGCCATGTAAGGCGGAGCTCCCCAACGGTTCTCCCGAAAAACTGAACCCTCGCACTCGCAAAAGCCTGAATTGTAAACCTGTCAGAAATGAGGGGCGTGTCAGAAATAACGGACCCAAGTAGAGATCCTGATCTGGGGAATTTATATTGCAAGGGCCCTCAATAACAACCCAACATGTAAAACACCCGCGTGCGTTGGCTACACAATACCAACCAATGCCAAGTGAGACTCACGACAAGCCAAGTCACCTGTGAAGATCTAGATTCGCCGCTGCTCGCGGTGTGAGCTGGGATGCCTACTGGATGCTCCTAGGGAAGGAAAACATCCCCCCAAAATCTTGTGTTCTGTGTTCCTGCAACATAATCCCGACGGCTCCCAACTTATTACATGAATATATATATATATATATATATCTGTTAACTTTGTATACTTCCTTGAGAACGTTGAGGGTCAAGCAGGAGGCCGTCGGTACTTTTTCACTTCTGGGACCTAGTGAAAAAGTGGTACGACTTCACTGACACCACCACAACATCTAGCTCACTAATTAATCACTATGTTAGAAGCTCCAAGCGAAAAAAGAGAAACACACGCGCACACACACACACACACAGGTTTCTGCGAGTATAATAAGACTTGCTTGTAGTCCTGGACCTGGCTAGTGGGAAAACACTCGTTGAAAGAAACGAACATCATCGGCAAGATGTGCAACTATTATAGCTACTCCTTTTCCCACAACCTGCCCAGGTTCAGAATGAATGGTCTGAAAGCCAGATCTTAGAACCTAATTTGAAGCCACATGACGCACCTCAATTTTGGCAGCGGCTCCTACTCTTCTCTGTGCAAACAGTACAAGCACAATACAGTATGCCCAGGCATCCGACCGAATTTCCAACACCGAATAACGGCAGTTCCCGTCGAACGAAAACTTCCGAAACGTTGGCCAAAGGCCTCGACATGCTGATGGTGCCGTCCTGCTAATGATGTTGGCCCGATGAACCCAAATACCGGGACCGAAGGCTGTGCTGGACGTGCCCACGTACTTAGATTTCAAAGACACAACCTTTCAACATCGCAGTGGGCTGGCTCGGTCCTGAGCATCTCCCGCCGAAAGCCTTGCCTGAAGCCTACGGCCTACAGCCCACTTCGAAGCCTCGGGCGTCACCGTGTCCACGTCCCTCCTCCGGCGAGGAACTTCGGCTGGTGGATTGGGCTGTACTTGCATGTTTTGATACAGCTTGCGTCTTGCACCAGCGGAGTCAAAGCTAGAACTGAGACAGCCCGGAACGTATAATTCAACCGTGTGCGCCTCTCAGCATGACGAGGAAGTCTTGGCTGCAACAGATGCCAAACAATCTAAATCATGATTGCCACCTTTGGCTGTCCCACATGTTTGACTGGCGGCTGTTGCAATAATGTGTCATACCAAGTCTTGTAGCTCACGCTCATACAGTAGGGTCCGCCGGCTCGAATGCACAACGACAGGGTTTGCAAAGGTTCTAGAAGTCATACTGCCGGATCCATGAACGCTGTCGTCTGAAGGCGGTCGAGTGGCCGAACATGAGCAAATGGCTCGAATGCCGCATTTCGGGTTCATTGCTAAACTCTTTCTGGCAAAGCAAGAATCAGCATCTCGCATGCAGCCAACACCTTGTGGAGACAGGATTCCTGACTTGCGATTTGCATCTTCCAAAATGTTTGAGGCAGCAACAGTGGCACAAACTGAAGACGAGCAGCCTGCCCACAACCCCAAAAAGTGCTGTCCAGCTAGTGGCGGCCCAGAGAAGTAGAGCTAATGGGCAGCCCCAAGGTTATTCCTTCTGGTTCCGTCGCAGAAAAAATGCCCGTCTTCAAGTTGTTGTATGCCAAGCCCTACGCACCGCACTGTGGGTAGTGCTAGATTGCTAGATAAGCTGTCACGGCACCAAAGACAGCCTGGCAGCATCTACACCAGTGCGAATGCCACTTTAACCCTTGTTGAAGCAGGTCTCTCGCTGTGCCATTCCAAGCTATTGTGATGCTGCAGGACACGGCAATATTCACTGCTCCACTCCATACTATGATGACTTCTTCTCTCTGTCTGCCATGCCATCCTCACGGGTCTCGCGCTTCACGATTCACGACTTTATGCTTATGTCCCGGCGTACTTGATCTGGACGGTTACGCTGTAGAACTTACTGTGTCTTGGTGTGCTGTTCGTCCTGAATCAGAGTTCATGTACTGGTTGCACTTTCTTGGGGCAGGCTTTGCGATGTTACTGCACTCGGCAATACTGAACTCTCTGAACTTTATCTACTATTCCAGCAATGCGTTTTACAATCTCGCATCACATCACGGTTGTCCGTTTCCCAGAACACACCGTTACAAATGTGGTAGAAAGCTGTTCTGCATGCAAGGTTTTGGGATTAGGCTGATGCGAACTTTGCATCATTGAGACATGGGGTTCGGCTTTGTGGCACGCTCTATGACGATCCTACGATTCTACGACACTGCGTGCGGCAGACTTCATACTGCACTACTGGCTTAGGTTTCGAGTTCGTAGATTCTACAACGTTGCAAGGCCGAGGTGCGATGATATGCGGTTGCTCTGTTTCAAATGTAATATAGCATAGTTAGAAGGCAATAAGTGTCAATATGATATGATATGGTATGATATGATAGGATGTGATATTATAAATCCCATCTTCCCGAAGTATGAAACTGCACGATTGCCCTCAACGCCGACAAGTCCTAAACACCCGAATCCCAAACACAAACCCCCGAAAGGCGCACGGTAGGTTTTCGGTTACATAAACATGCCTGATTCTACAGTCGTAGTGATGTAGCGCTGCACGAAGTTGCGACAACTTATCACGTCTAGGACCCAGCATTCAACGTGCAACATGACACTGACCCTGAAGCCATCAGGCTCCCTCAAACGAAGAGTTCCTATACCTTGTCCCTAAATCCTCAACTCTGAAGAAAACCGTGAAACCTTGAAACTAGGGTTTAGGGTTTAGGGTTCCCTAAACCCTAAACCCTAAACCCCTCAACCCGCTACAGCCTCTGGAACTCCAGGGTCTTTTGGGTCGTCACACAGTAACCGCAGAAGCCAGATAATGAGGGTTCTAGATTAGTCTTAGGGGCTTTGGGTTTTAGGGGTTTAAGGGGGATGGGGCTCAGGGTTTAATTTAGTATATATATATATATATATATATCTCAATCTATATATCTATTGATGCGACCTCTGTAACTGTACCTGCTATAGAACCCTACTTCCAACTGCACTGTGAAGCTTTTCGTGTTAGGGCTTGCAGGGTTTAGGATTTGTCTTAGCCTAACCCTAACAGTGTTTACAGCCATCAGCAGTCGCCAATCGCGCAAAACGATTAACTCGTGGTACCCTGGGCCCTTGACTGGGCCGTGGCAAGCGCTTGGCGTGCAAATGGGGGTTTCCGAAAATAGGGGACCCTAATATAGTACCCTAAATAATAGGATCCTTATTATAAGGACCCCCAAAATAAGGTGCCCTAATTTTTGGAAACTCCCAAATCAATTCGTCTAACCCCCTTACACCTGAACTGTATACACTTGGACAGAGCTTCGGTTGCACTCGGAAACATGGTTTCAACAAAAAATCTCAAAAACCTGAGTCCTAACGTTACGTCTAAGCCGCGAAACCCGACACCGTAAACCCAAATTGTGCGTAATTTGGATCTGGACCTCTTGGCGCGAGGTTTCGGGGGTGGATGGCAAGGGTTACGTTTTGCCGGTTTCCTGCTATAGCCTTGGGCGTTCTGGTGCAGGGAGAAGTGCACATGAGCTAGCAACCATTCACCTAAAGCTTCATATGACCCCCTACACTCGGAAGGCAATGCTGCAGTATTACATACACTGAACGGGTCCATTTCAATGTATGCATCCGAAGATCGAGTGAAACCAGTGGATGCAACTTAGTTGGGCCGGAGTTCGATGATGAGACGGCTCACAACCTAGGCCTTAAGCTCCAGTCTAAAACCCTCAGCTCACGAGATCGTGCACCGACGTCAAAGTTCTGAACATCCCAGGTACTGAGGGGTTTAGTCACTGTAATCTGTCCCCCAAACCCTACACCCTAAACCCCAACCCCCAAATTCTATACCCTAAACCCCAAACCCTAAACCCGAAACCCTAAACCGTAAACCGTAAACCCTAAAACGCCTCCATGGTAAAGACTGAGCAGCAGCAGCACCACCACCAAATGCCGGGTGCAGCTCGAGAGCCTTCATGTACTCAATAATCAATATAGGGCTTAGGGTTTAGGGTTTTGGGTTTAGTTTTTTGAGGGTTTAGGGTTTTAGAGTTTTAGGGTTTTGGGCTCAGGGTTTAACCTACAGAAACTACCATCCTACACCCAAGCCTCTGGTTGCAAGGTCCTTGGAACCCATACCTGTAGTCTTCCTTTTTGGGATACCTTATCGGAACCTAAATATCAAACTCCTTCAGCCACAAAAAAAGAACTAGAATGGAGACTCTAGGTAGGGCTTGGACCAGGCATGTGCCCCAGTAGCTCCTCGACATGCAAACCAAGAAACCGCTTATTCTAGCCCTTGAAGTAGAAACCTACTTGTCCAGTGTCCTAGGGGATTAAACCTTAACTTTTGCGAGTATATAGGGATTAGCGCCCCAAAAAGTTAAAGGTTGTCCCCTAAACCCTAAAACCCTACACCTACTCTACTACTAGGAGCCTTTTCAAGAACCACTCGGCGGAACAAATGTTCCGGGTTTCGATGGTTCGGGGTTTAGGGCAGAGGGCTGCTGTTTAGGTTTAGGGTTTCGAGTAGGGAAGACAGTTCGGGGTTTCGGGCTTAGTCTGGGGTCTACATGCCGAAAGTTTCCCGGCTGAGTTTAGAAAACCCGCAGCCGCGACATGTCAACCCCGAACCGTCAGTACGGTTTGTCTATGAGGCTTCTGTTCGGGTTCCTGAGAGCTCCATATAGTGATTCAGGTTGCCGATAGCCTTGGGAGCAGGCAAAGCTGGATGAAACGCGTTCTGATACAAACTACCCTACAGGCTCTTTGTTTGCTTTTTATGGGTTGAAGGCACAGGGGATGGTTTCGGGCTCTTGGGGTTTAAGGCTTACCTGTAGGGGGTTAGGGTTTGATGTAGGGTTTTTGGGATAAGAGTTTACGGGCTCAGGGGCTTTGGTGGTTATGGGCTTAAGGCTGATGCGTCTTGATTTAGAGTCTTGCAGCGGTTTGGGGTTCAGTAAGGGTACTTCAAATCTCACAAGCAGTTAGAAGTATACCTTGAAGCAAGTTTCTCTAGAGCTACAAGTCTTATCATAACTCCAGATGGAGCCCTAAACCCTAAACTCAAAACATATCCTTTCGGAAGGGGCGATGTAGCCAAAGCCCAACTCCCTAAGCTTCAGGTGCAAAACCCTTGAACCCTCACCTTTTGCTCCGAGTCGTAACGGTTTAGGGTTTAGGGTTTAGGGGTTTAAGGTTTAGGGTATCTCAAAACCCCGAAGCCCACGACCCTAGTAAGCAAGGCCGTGGAATTCGGGGGTGGCGCAATGCACATCAATCTGCTCAGAAGTCCTTAAAGCCGAGCTACCCCAAGAGCCCGGGATCAGGAAGACAACCCAAAGCATAAGTATATGTAATTGTATATATATATATATGTATATAAGTGCATGCATTTTTATGTATGCATGTACGTACACATGTATGCATGCACATCTATATAGCATATGTATATATAATATAAAACACATATACATATACATATACATAATACATATACATATACATATACATATACATATACATATATATATATATATATGTGTGTGTGGGCATGTGTGTTGTAAGATGTACAAGTGGCCTATACAAAAGGATAAGCAAACGAACAAACACGTCAGCAAACACATGAATACCTCTATGCACATAGATATCACATGCATGCATGAATGCATGCATACATACAGAAAGCTGCCGGTCTTTGCATCGCTACGGTTGATAATATAAATCCTGCATTACCCATAGTAAGGAATATACCAATATACCATGATTCCCATAGTCTAGGGTCCTTAAGGTACTGCAGGATTTTTTATCATCAACAGTACGACCCTGCGCACTTAAAGGACCCTTCACTGCAGGGCGAGACACCCCCTTTGGCCCCTTGGCGACGAGGCTCGGAGGAAGCTCGGTCCTCGGATGATCCTCAAGGAGGAGGGATCCGGTGGTCGGTTAGTACAAGGGGCCCTCAATAATATGAAGAGGGCTGAAGCATAAGTTATAGTATATTATAGCAATGAACCCTAAGGAATTAAAACATATACTTATTCAGAACAGGGCTTTGGGATAAGATATACTTATTTCGTACATGATACTAAGGGAACTTGAGGGCAGCTCATCCGACCAATCCCCAAAACCCCACATCCCGTCTCCGGCAGACAACACCTCACAAAGTCCTCAAGAAGCCATGCGCAACGATTCAATCCGCCCTCCTTCCCTGAAGCATTGATGATTGAAGATGTAAGTGTCAAGAGCTTTGAGTTTTCAGTACGTGGTCGAACTCCAGATTCATGTTTACCCTCTCACTCTCGGCTCGCCAGACGGGTAGTTCTCTAGAATTGGGCCCCCTTTCTAAGAACCCGAAAGAAGGCGGCGACCCGAGAGGGCCCCCTAATTTGGAGAAAGGCCCAAATGAGGTTCATGGTTCGTAGGCGGCAGGTCGGCAAGCAAAGAAGACTAACGGAATAAGCACGGTAGCAAGACCCAAAACCCTAAACCAACCCATCCCGTCCAGTGAAGACCCCCAAAGAACAGGAAACCACTCTAGCACTAATCCTTAAGATACGAATTCAGGGCTTGGTGTTGCGTGTGCATGCTCCATCACGGGATGAACTGTGCGGACACACTTCGTGTGATCTGTGTCTCCGCCTCCAAGCAATCATGCTCTCCCGCCGCACTTTGCGACACTTCCCGCCACAGTGTGGTGCACTGCTTGGACTCCCTGTTGAATTTTTGCGATGTGCCTGCCATGTTTTTCTGAAATTCTTGGCACCTTGGGCAAGGCTTGGGGATTTCTAAGCACTTTCACTATCAGGGATCTATGCAGGCATACTTCGAGGTCTCCTTGTGCTTTTTGCAACTCAGCAGGTTTCGGAAAGCCTCAACCAATTACCAATTGCCATTCCTTGGGCTCCTCACTATACTTATACTATACCCGGTACCCTATTCCAGTTCTCCTGGCCACCTCTGCGAGATACTCCTATCATATTGAGGTTCATACGAATAAAGAACCCTATTGTAACAAAAAACACAGGCTTTCGTGATCAGGTTCCTACCTTAAAAAATTTTCGGGATAGTCTTAGTCATAGACCCTAAACCCTAAACCCTAAAATAGACCCAGGCTCGAAGGCCGCAGCAGAAAGGCTCGGTGCTGCTGCTGCTGCTGCTGCTGCTGCTGCTGCTGCTTGTTTTGGCGGTGTCTTGGGATCCAGCCAGGAAGGCAGCGCGCCCGCTCCACTCATCCGCACCGAGACTCCATGGAGACACCGATGGTGATACAGGATCTACCTATATCGTCTCCATTGCAATTCTTTGTTTTCCGGTTCCATACTTGGGACCCTGTAATGGTAAGCGAACTACAATGGAGACTATAGTTAGTTTCGGATAGTACTGTCATGTACGGTGATGTGATCTATCATGACGATGAGACGGAAGGGACTTGCAGCCAGTAGCAGCCGCACCTGTGAAGCTAAGTGCAATATGGCGTTTTGTGGCCTCCTAGGATGGGCTAGCAACCCCAAACCCTAAACCCCTAAACCCTAAACCAATAACCCCAAACTTCGAGCCCTAAGCTCCGAGCCCAAGCAACCTCAACGAAGTCCATAGACGCGATCCTGGAGTCATGCATAGCCTTCTACTTCGTGTCGCACATTCCTTCGGACGGAACTTAGGGTAGACTGTGCTGTGAACAGTTTCTCCCACCAACTAATATAGGGGCCTTAATTAGAATAGGGTTTTGGGTCCCATTATACTATACTTATAACAAGGAACTCCCCAAAATAGTATGAGCTTAAGTGGGCCTCCCTGGCCATGGTGTCAACGTGGTGTTCGCTAGGAAGTATTCCACGGAAATGCGATGTGACTGGTGTGGTAGAATCTGTTTACGATTCGAAGAAGCCGAGATACAGTCCCTGAAGATGTACTTACGTTGGTGAAGAGAACTCTGCACGTACCAACAGCCCTGGCCGTAGCTTGTTTTTGACGGCGTCGCTTCACATAGGCATTGGGGTTTTGAACTTAGGGACTATAGGGCTACAGGACTATGGATTACTGTAGAGCTTCGGGATTTCGAGTGTAGGGTCTTACGGCTTTGGGTTTCGACATAATGGCTTAGGGATGCGTGAGGCTGAGGCTCTTGGCTTAGGTTATGTCCAGTTTCGAAGCTGCCACAGCCGAGGTGTTGCTTGAGCGCCCTAAACCCTAAACCCATTTTACCGGCTTCCTGTGGGGATCACCAGGAGTCGTGTCTCACGAAGCCTGCCTTTGCAGGCTCTTTGCGCGATCGGAGAGCCTAAGAGCGTCCTAAACCCTAGACCCTAGTGGCAGACTGGCCCATAAATAACGGGGTTTAGGGGGTTTGGGGTAGTCTTAAGCCCTCAATGCTAGTAGGGCTTCTGCAGCGCATCTTTAGTGAGTTGCATGCCCCGCGCGATAGTGGTTTGTCATGTTTTGGTGTCGTAGTCGAAGGGCTGGCAGGTGCGGTCAGATAAAGCACTTTTTCTGATTTTGCGCAGCTTGGCCGTAAAATTGATAGGGGTTTCGGACCTTAATTAAGCCTTAGTCTTGCGAGCGTCTCAAGTAGAAGGGCCCCCAAGACAAAGTATCCCCAAGGTGAGCCCTAATTAAGTCGAGCGTCTATGGTATCTAGAATCTTTATTGTGAAGTGCCTTACGCAGGCTCTCAAAATTTATCAGGGGTTAGGGTTTAGGGCTTCTAACGAACTTTGTCTTTTATGTGAGACAGGTCTTACCTCCGTTCTCGCTTGGGGTGAAACTGCGGCACCCGTGCGCTCACCTTAATGTGCGGGCCTTCATCTGTAACCCTATACGACGATAGGGGTTACTATAAGGCCCTGAACCCTAAACCCTAAACCGACTATCCCTAAACCGGGTAAGGGTTCAGGGTTAAGCAGGCCGTCAACCTGGTGCGGCAGTCGGGCATTTGTCCGCCAAAGATGGGTGCAGGTAGCCGTCCAAATCGGCTGATGACATTCCGAATTCACGGTTCAGGGTATAGGGTTTACGCTTCAGGGTTTAGGGGTTTACGGTTTCTATTTTGCACAGCATCTCCAAGGAGCAGCCTAAATCCAAATAAACATGGGTAGTTTTGAAAATTAGGGTCCCCATTTCGGTGCCCAAACGAATACGGAGCCCTTAGAAAAAAAAAGGACCCTTTGAAAGGGGCCCTAATTTAGAGAACTACCCACATGTTCGGGCTTGTCGGCCCTCACTCTCGGCTTCTCTTCGGGCTCTTAGGGGTTAAGGGGTTTAGGGTTTAGGGTTTTAGGGGTTAGGGGTTTAGGGTTAAGGGGTGAGGGTTCCAGCCCCCCAAAACCTGTGTATAGAAATTCATATCTGGTACTGCAAGCTGAGGCTCTCCAATCTGCTTCCTCTCTGTTGGTGTTAGATCCCTGATTCATGAGCACCCTTTTTGTTGAGGGCCTTAAAATGGCCTTTTCACACAGGCTTGATTGGAGCTCGCCCGGCCAATGTCCCTCGTAGCACATCGCACTCGTGGCTTAAAAAGCCCTAAACCCTAAACCCGTTCTATTACGTAGGAGCCTCAAGATTGCTAACCAGGGATCTACATTCCCAGTAGTGACTAGACACATGTGGCTTCCGTAAACAAGGGTCACTTGAAAGGTCCTTTCCTTTCTTTTAAGGAAAAAGAGAGAACTACTTTTTTATTCTGCGAAATGTATGGATAGGATGGCAGGTTTTGCTGCTGGAGTGTAACAGTCACCGTCCTTTCTGAGGAGGGGCTGCAGTGCACATGCCCTCATACCATCTCCTTCAACCCGAAACCCGTTCCTTAAAGACCTCCTCAGCGACCCGTCACACGTGGCAGCCGTACCTGCTCTTCCGAGGCTGTAGAATTACACGCGTGTGAAGAAAACTTGGGTTGGGTTGTACCTGAGGCACCGAAGATCTACAGATTTCAGGTTCCTTACGCATGCCCACTTCAGAAAAATCTTTTGGGGCCATATGAGCTACAGGTAGCGGGAGGTTCGGCACCGAAGATGTATCACGACGCTGCGGGATCCTGCACTATGGTCTCTCCGAAAATTTAAAGCAAGCAACATTAGGTGTTCGATTTTCGGAGCGCAGTATAAGCCATCATACAGGGAGAAAATTCTTCAGGCGCCTAACCTTCTTACTACTCTACAACGTCGCCTACTTCGTGCTCCTGCCAGCCGAAAAACAGGCACAGGGGTTTCGAGATTTGACGGGCAGAAGTCAGCCTGCATAGGAGAGGGGGGTTGCAGCTAGCAGCTAGCAGCCCTGAAGAAGGCCCCTGAAAGCCTTTGAAACATTTTCGGCCATCTTCTTTAGGCGCAATAAGGGGATATATATATATATATATATATATAGATAGATATATATATATATATATAAAGCCCCTCAAGGCCTACCTAGTTCAGCGCAGAGGTCACTCGATCGAGAAAAAGTGCGGCCCGGAAGCTGCAATGACGGGATACACCGGGCCTCAGGATCAAAATCCGGTCTTAGTCATATTCTCTATTATAGTTCCATGTTTGGGTTTAGGGCTTAGGGTTTAGGGTTTAGGGATCAAAATCCGCTCATAGTCATATTCTCCATTATGGGAGTTTCCGAAAATAAGGGGTACCTCATTTTGGGGCCCGTATAATAGGGATCCTACTCTTTAGGGTGCTATATTAGGGTCCCCTGTTTTCGGAAACCCCCCCATTATAGTTCCATGTTTGGGTTACCTTGCAGGACCGAAAGCATGATATTGGTTAGACTACACAAGCAAATAGAATGGAGACTATAAGGAGCATGCGCGAAGAGGGCACCTAAGACCTAAACCATCCAAAACCCATGCACCCTCTTAAAGGCTCCTGACGAGCCCCATAACCCTAAGAGCCCCAAGCCGTGGCACCACAAAAACTCTTCAGAAACACGAACATACGGGGCTTACTCATGCTATCGTGTAGCTATATTCAAGAGCCTGAGGGAAAGCATCGATAATTCTTCAGGCTCCTATACTGCTTGCAGTTGAGGGTTGAGCAGGTTGTTTGCAACCCGCAGCACTGCAGGCAGGGACTTGACCCTAAACCTTAAACCCCCAACCCCCTAAACCCGAAACCCTAAACCCAAACCCCTAAACCCGTAAAGATTGCCCTGAACCCGAAACCCTAAACCCAAACCCCAAAACCCTAAAAGCTGGAATCTTCGAGTCCCTGAGGACTCTCCTGATCCCTCGAAGTTTTCAGGAAGCCCATCAAACCTCAGACATAAAGCCGCGAAGCCCCACTTCTGAAACACGGTGGGCCAAGAGCGAAAGCGGGCCCATGCTTTTGCGCTTCGGGGCTTTGGGGAAACGAGCTTCTCCAACAGCAAATCCAACAACCCAAAGCCCGAAAGCCCAAAACCACTAAACTCCCGAAGCAGCACAGAGTAAGACACAACACCTCCCACAACTCCAGAGCCCGAACTCCAAAAGTACAACTGGAACATTCAAACATTTAAATCCGTAGCCCTATAAACCCCAAAACTCAGCCCCTGCCATCAACAGCACCCACACACACACACACCCAAACGCAAGTCTCTGCGGCCCTTAGTCCCTTTTGAAAAGAATACCCTGAGAGCCAAGTACCCTTAATGAAGGAATATAGCTTAATGTGGGAACCTGCTTGAGAACCCCTGGCCCCATAACCCCAAAAAAGTAGGGTTCATTTTAAGAGTCCAATTAAAGGCCCAGGGTTTCTTAATCAGGTTCCTACATGACATCATGTTTTACAGCCCCTTTTCATCTAAGGTCTATTCCTTAATTTCGTGATATGGAGTGCTCTGAGAAGTTTCAGGGGCCAGGCCGTCATGACCCAATGAGGCCGTCCACACGCGCTCTCCGCGATCGGCCACGTACCTGCACATTAGGGCTTTCGGTTTGGGGTGTAGGGTTTAGGGTTTGTTTTGTTGTTTTTTGTCACCTCTTTTCCACCTGCCTGGTTTGGGGTTTAGGGAGTTAAGGCTTAGGGCAAGCTTACAACTCTAGCAGAGCTCAGCCATTAACAATAAAAGCCCTTTAGACAAACCTGAACCCGCCCCCATGCCGATTTGGGGTCTAGGCTCTTTCCCTGACATAGGTCGCTTGATACTCGGGTCCATTATACTTTGACTATAGAGGGAGGATAAGAGGATGCTGTTCCTGATTGTTGCGACCCCTATCGTAGTTAACCCAAAGAGTTTCAACACTTCGGAAGTGGAGTCGATTTGTCTTGCACAACCTCCGTTCTAGCAATACCCGCGTAAAGGTCTTGAGACTCAAAAACAAGGAAGCATTCACAATTTAGTGCACTGTATTTTGGGGGGATCTCTGTAACCTGAAACCCCAAACCAAAGCCAGAAACCTGCAAGTAACGGCTGCTCTCAAACCTGAGACGAGCCCTGATATCGCAAAGGTCCTTTTTTAGTTTTTTTCGGGCCTTTAAGCGTGCTTGGGGCTTAAGGTTTCAACACTTAGGCCTAGGGCCTAGGATTTTCGGGTCTTTGGAGGGTCTGAGTCCACCACTTGGAGGTCCATGGGTAGATATAAGTGGGGTTATAAGTAAGGTAACTGTAGTTATAACCTATATTAGGGGACTTATAACCATACTTATAACTACCCATGAACCCCCTAAACCCTACAGTAAACCCTAACCCCAAGTAGGGCTTGAGGGCTGCATGCTTTGCCAGTCTGTTTCCCTAAAGAGCAAGTTTGACAAGTTTTGGGTTGATGCCTTCAGGATGTTTCAGGTAGGGGCCTTAATAATTAGAAGAGGGTTTGGGTTTCCTTTATAGGATATTTATAATAAGGAACCTAAGGAATAATACAGGTAATTATATAGGCTTCTATATCAAGGTCTATAGGGGCTTCCCAACATGCCTAACCCCGGAGTCTGCGTTTGTTCGCGTATCCACCCCCCCCCCTTCTCCGAACCTGAAATCCGTAAGTATTTAGGGTTTAGGGTTTAGGATTATTCGATTCCCGCCATGCTCAAACCGCTGAGCCGCTACCCACTACACCCGCTTCGCGGGCACGTGATGGTTCGACTGGGGAAATCCAGCACGATCGAGAACCTCACAGGGGACAACAAAGCGGCTTAGGTCCTGGAGTTCCTTGGATGAGTTTTTCGTTGGGCATTTGGCGGCATGGGCCGTTGCTTGGAGATGACAGGGCATGTAGTAGATTGTATTTGGAGTTAAGTACCCGAATGGGAGTTAAACCGTTTTGTTCCTCAGCATATCATACTTAGCAGGTCACATGATCAATTCAGTGTCCTCGGACCATGTCCTATGGTTGTAAGAAAGTGTGTTTGATCGTTCCTTCGTCCGTTTGTTTGCTTGTTTGTGTCTGCGTGTGGGGTTGTTCTATTGTATTTGCTTGCTTGAGTGTGTGCTTGCTTTTGTGTTTGCTAGCTTATGTGTATGTATGTTTGTTTGTTCGTTTGCTTGCTTGTTTGTTTGCGCATTTGACTGTTTAGTTGGTTGCTTGTTCGTCGGTGTGTGTGTGTGTGTGGTGTGCTTTCTTGTTTGTGTACTTGCCTCTGTGCTTGCTTTTTTTTGCTTGTTCGCCTGCTTGCTCAATGAAACGTGTGATTGTCTGTATGTATGCTGGATTGAGAAGACATTGTATTTACATTGCATTGTATACAACTGTGTGTGAAGCATGCGTACATGATCTTACATATATACAGGCAGACAGACGAACACACAAACTGACGAACACACGGACATGACATAAACAAAAACTGTATGTAAATACATATGGCCATATACATATATAACCATGTGTGTATATATATATATGTGTGTGTGTGTGTGTGTGTGCAGGTATACACGGAAACAAGCAGGGGGTGGCATCGTGGGCAGCAAGCAAGAGTTACAAGAAGTTCAATCACATGGACTCTACCGCAGTCAGCCACACACGGGTACATGAATCCTACTTGGAGGTTCACGGGTAGTTAAAAATGGGGTTATAAGTAGGGTAACTACAATTATAACCCATATTAGGGGACTTATAACCATACTTATAACTACCCATGAACCTCCAAGTAAACCCTACACCCTAAACCCTATGAAGCTTTTCTGTATCTGGTCTGCAACGGCGACTCAACCCAAAACCCTAAAACCCTCCCTAAACCTTAAACCCTAAACCCTAAACCCTAAACCCCTAAACCCTAAAACCCTAAACCCTAAACCCTAAACCCGAAAACCCTTCACCACCCTCCCTACCACGCACAGAAAAGCACCCTGGCCTGATCACATCTGTGGAGGAAAGATCTTCTTCCCAGGCCACCTTTTTAGTTTTTTTTTTTTTTTAAGTGCTTTTTAGGTTTTAGGGTTTAGGGTTTTAGGGTTTAGGGTTTGGGGTTTAGGGTTATATAAATTAAATTATTTCGATCTGGCAACATGCATGG
>CAJNDV010037592.1:0-19087 GCA_905221635.1 Symbiodinium sp. CCMP2456 | reverse complement strand
AAAAAACAAAAGAACAACAAGCTCAAATGAAACGCAATGTCAAAAATACAAAGCCACACCCCGGCGTGGTGGCTGAAAGAGTCGCGAGGTGCACGCAGGGTGGCATCGCCGCCATGGTGCCTCGGAAACGTGTAGTCTAACAACCACTTGGCTTTGTGGGGAAAATACAATGAGACAAGAAGAAAGCAACCAACCCATTTGATATCAAAAAGCTCGTCTCTTGCAAAGCTTGAGGGCTGCCAAGAGGGCATTTTTTTTTTTCAGGAGTGCTTTGGAGTCTGCAGTTGAAGACACTTACACTTGTTTTGCACAGATTTGTTTTGACATGGTAAAAGCGCATTTCAAAACCCATTGGCATGTTTTCGAAAACTATTTTGTTGACTGCTTTGAAGTGACTCAAGCTGTTCCTTTTTCATTGTCGCTCTCGTTTTCTTTCCGTCACAGAATCTTCCATGGAGAGCTTCGTGAAAATCTTGCAAGTCGATTTCGTGCGGTGTCTTTTTATTTGGTAATTGCATCTTGTTTGAGTTTGCAATCCTCCAGTGAGACTTCCTTGGATTCCCTTGAAGATGTGACTCTTTCTTGTCTCGTATTTTTCTTGCAAAACTCCCTCATAAAGCGATTTCGTGTGGCTTCTTCTTCTTCTTCGGCAGCGTTTTGTTTGAGCTTGTTTTTTTTTTTATTTTCCTTTCGTGTCTTCTTCTTCTTTGATTTGTAATTGCGTTTGTTTGATTTGTTCTTTGGTTTGCGCTGCGCTGTGGTGTCGCTTGGCTGTTGCCAGGTGGGATGTTTGAAGATAATGCTGCTGAAGCGGTGGCACTAGCAAGAAAAACGAAGCTACCGAGAGGCTTAGAGTTGGAGTGTTTTGCAGAATGCGGCAAACTCTATCTTCAAACCCTAACTTGCAGCAGTTTTGGCTTGTCTACTGAAGAATTAAGGCCGAACAATTTTCAAAAAGGTAGAGTTGTGCAAGCCTTACAGCCTCAGATACTGTCGTGCTGGAAAAAGAAGAATAGTTTGGCAAGAAACTACCGGTAAACTTCGAAGACGGGGTGTTAAACATTTCCCTTTGACAGCAACTAAGTGTAAATGTCCAAGAAAGCTTCAGTACGACTTTCGCGTGCTAGACTCAAGACCGCAAGGACACAAGTTCGAGACTGGAAAAGTGTCCGAGTGTTTGCGAGTGTAGAACACTTAGTGAAGCTCGTTCTTTAACACTTTGGCATATTTTGCCTTCTTCTTACCTTTGCGCGTGGTACAAAAAAGGGTTTGCTTCTCTTCCTAACCAGAGACTCCAATACCCCTCAATTAAGGAATATACCTTAAATTATAGTAGGGATCCCTACTATAATTTAAAGTATGTTCCTTAATTAAGGAGTATTGGAGTCTCTGGGTACTTTGCTTTTGTTTTGCGCCCAGACAAAGTTTCTGCCTACTAAACGCATCGCACTTCTTAGCACCTGCCGCGATGAAAAAGAGTGAATGCGTTCCGTCATGTGAAGCATCTACACTACAGAACGTTTGCTGTGTGTTTTCATGTTTTATCAGCAGTGTTTTCTATGTAGTGTCTAACGCATGCATCTCGCTGTGTTTGGGCCCAACCTAGAAACACAAAGCAACATGTTTGGCAAATCATATCTTTTTTTTCACCCACCCTCCACGCCCTGGCGGATAGCTTCCCGGCATCGCTTTGCCCAGACAAAGTTTCTGCCTACTAAACGCATCGCACTTCTTAGCACCTGCCGCGATAAAAAAGAGTGAGTGCGTTCCGTCATGTGAAGCATCTACACTAGAGAACTTGGAAAGATTCGCCGTAGGCAACAGAAGCCCGGCAACCCTGAGGTCTGCTTCAACCCCCAAAGTTCACTCCCGAAACCCTACACCCTCAAGGGGTTTTATGGTTTTAGGGTTTGGAGTTTAGGGTTCAGGGTTTGGGGCGGTGTTGGTAAGGATCGCGAGTTTCGGTTCTCATCGAAGAGTGTCGGCGGACCCTGCTGTTAGGGTTCCGCTTGGCTGTGCCAGTGGTCCGCCGGCCTCTTACGTATTAAAGGAATAGGTCGCCAAACTTACTAGGAACGCGCTGGACACTGTCGGTCCTCAGAGAGCCAATGGTTTATTCCGTGATCAAGGAGATTGGTTCTCTTGGTCTGCCGTGCTAGACCCTGCCGCTTTGCGCGAAACAGGAGCCAGGGTTGGTGGTCAAAGAGCGGACGTACAACAAAAACTGAATTCCTTCTTGTGTTTACGCCCATTTAGGGTTTGCGGACCATCACACATGTATCCATTCTGCCAATTTCCGTTTTTGTGTTTGAAGTTTGCGCACCGTGGTTGTCATCCTGCACTCCGGGTTGTTGTTTTCGAATCACCACCCTAAACCCTAAACCCTGAACCCGAAACCGTGAAGGTGGATGTGCGTGTAATATTTACGCACCACCTCTCCATAGACATGAGGACTTGTCGGGGTTCTTTGTTGCTGTTGTCAGGTTTCGGATTGGCAAATTATACTAAATAATGTCGTCATAATTGTACTTGCCTGGGGTACGACAGCAAGGAGTCTCGATCCTCACGTCGCATTTTTCTTCGTAGGCGAGCATCTTTGGCCATGTCAGCTTTTCAAACCGTGTGAAAGGTTCAAGACTCTATGCTCAGATAGGTAGATGTGCAGTGGTTGAATAAAGCCGTATTTAGCGCAGGCAACATCCTTGCACCTGCATGCCTTGGCTGGAGTCCCTGAATTGGAGAACCGAAATACCGTCAGATTGCCGCGCTTACAACGACATTTTTCGATTCAGGGCTCTTGGCTTCAGGTCTTGCACGAAGGATCCCCGGCCTTTTTAATGTGGTGGAAATATTCCCCTGCTTCCGCCGTGATTCGTCTCATCATTCTGCTAAGTCTGGTTTGTCAGTCCACAGTGTAGCATGGAATGGGATGCATGAGTTTCGAAACCAGAGATTCCGCGAGCTAGGAGGAGCAGAGACACCCACCCATGCGGAATAAAGAGTCAGGCTTGTCTTGCGATGACGCGCAACCAGACACATCTTGCGGTCAGTATCTAGATCGGAGATACCAAGCTGGAGTTTTAGGGCCAGGTTCTAGGCTCGGAGCAGTCTTGAAGGTGAAGCCATTCCGAAGCCATGCAGTGTGTCCTGTTGCCGTCGGAAGCCGGCAGCGTAGCTCCTTCCACGGTGCGGCCTGAACTGCCAAGCCGCCGGTGCCCAAGCGTCGGAAGCAAGGGCGGCAGCAGGGATGTCCTTTCTTTGGTGCCCTGGGCCCTCTTGGGCGGCTGCGGTTGTGCTCGTCTAAGTCTGCAACGATCCAGCCGGCGCGGGAGTTCCGGAGTTCTTCAAGCTCGGCAAGCTGAGATTTTCCAGGTGCCCATAGATGGAGATGAGGTCTCGGACCCTGCGAGGATTTCTTCAAAGATTGCTGTGGCAGAACTGGAAGGGAAGGGCTGCGGAGTAGTGGCGACCAGCGCGATTTCGCGTGGCGAAGTCGTATTGAAGGAGTCACCTCTCCTGGGTCTGCCAGACTCTTTTCAGTCTGCATCCGATGTGGAAGCTCTCTTAAATGCGACCAGTCTACAACAGTTGGACGAGGATTTGAACAGTGCACTCACCTCTTGCAGTCAGGCTAATCAGGACCGGTTTTGGGAGCTGTCAGACTGTCATGGGGAGCACAAGACGGCAGCAGGCATCGCACTGACCAATGCTTTGCAACTGGGCAAAGGTGGGGGCCTCCTGGCGATGTCGGCAAGATTTAACCACAGTTGCAAGCCAAACGTGCAGGGAGGCTGGGACAAGAGTCAAGGTGGTGGCATGGCCGTTTGGCATGCCCTTCGTGACATCTCTGCAGGTGAGGAGCTGTGCTTTTCTTATGTCGATCCCTACGAGACAGATGCAGAGCGGCAATCCACACTGCAACGTCTCTTCAAGTTCCAGTGCAGGTGGGATTCCCTAAACCCTAAACCCTAAACCCTAAACCCTAAACCCTGAACCCTAAACCTTGGAGTCCAAGCAGGTCAGGGTTGCACAGGACATGTGCCGGTTTCCCTCTGTGAATATACGTTCAAGAAAGCATCCGTGCATACATACATCTCTTAACACGTGCAGGACAGGGGGTGCGTACTTTTGCAGGCATGCATGCATGTTTGTGTATGTAAGGATCCATGGATGAATGAATTAATTGATGCATGGATGGATGTATGGATGGATGGATGGTCGAATGAATGAAAGGGCGAAGTATGCATGCATGGAGCTGTGAATTAACGGATGAACGAATGAACGAACGAAGCAATGTACGTCTGCATGCACGTGGATGTATGTATGCATGCATGCATGCATGCATGCATGCATGCATGCATGCATGCATGCATGCATGTTTGGACGTCTGCATGCCTTTTGTGTGTATGTTTGTTTATATGTTCGTTTGTTTGTTTGCTTGCTTGTTTGTATTTGTGTATTTATGCATTTATGCATGCATGCATGTAGGCAAGTATGCATTGATGTACGCATGACTGCATGAAGTGAAGGATACATGGTTGCATGCATGTATGTATGCATGTGCGTGTGTATGTAGGGTTGTAGGGTTGTAGGTAGGTAGGCAGGTAGATGGGTAGAGGGTAGCTAGGTAGGTGGGTGGGTGGGTGGGTGGGTGGGTAGGTAGGTAGGTAGGTAGGTATGTAGACAGGCCTAGTAAATAAATACGCAAGGGAGTAGGTTGGTGAGTAAGTAGGTCAACAACTAAGTAGCAAAGTACACGTGGCGGTGCATTGCTGCATGCATGCATGGATACTTGCATGTATGCTCATCTGTCCTGCCAGGCATACCCGGTAATCGTACGTAATTTACATGCGTTCATACTAACACACATGCACACACACACACACACTGACAGAGAGACAGACACAATATGTTCACACGAGGTGACACGCCCACTCACTGTCTCACCTCAGAAGAGAGAAGGAGCGACAGCCAGAAAGATTGATCGACAGATCATCAGGCATGTCTGGACAGAAAAAAGGCGACGAAATCGATAGATGTCGGCATATCTGTGCCCAGTGTCTTATTATAGTTGAGGTTTCTTGCACCGTGATCCTACAACGCGAAAACCAGAATCCACATAGCAAGTTTGGCCCTGAGACAGGTGCCCAGTCTGCATGCTGCAGGGGGAGGCAAAGATGGCTAGCAACCAGAATCGTCAGCAGCTGCGTGATCTCAAGGAGGTGTCGCTTCGGGAAAGGCGGTGGTTCGTGTTCCGGCCTTTTCTATGTATACACACGAGGCTTAATGAAGTCATGGTTATGTGAGGCAGAAGAGGCACGAAGAAATCTAGGTAAGTCTTCGCTCCAAGAACGTACATGTGTGCTCTTGCAAATAAAGTAGTGTAACAATCGGACGTTCAAGAGGCATATACGAGTACATGAATATGCAGATGTGCTTCTGCATGTACTCACATAAAAGGCTTCAGGATGTTGAACACTGAAAGGCCCCATGCACCAAGTACTGGAGAACACTGGTACAAATCGACTGAGGGCCTGGAGATTCAATGAAGCTTCAAGTTTGAGGTGTCAGGCCTTACTATGCTGAAGCCCGAAAGACCAATCATATCAAGAGGCCCGGGGCCTGTAAATCTGAGAGCTTGTGCTCGGCAACCTCGGCTTTTTGCACCTCAGGCAAGAGACTAACAAAGCTGCGAAACCCTATAAGCCCTATAAGCTCTAAACTCTAAACCCTATAAGCCCTATAAGCCCTCTATAAGCCCTACAAGCCATAACCCTAAAACCCATAACCCTTGTCAGCCCTACAAGCCCTAACCCTAAACCCTATCGACCCTATAAGCTGTAAACCCTACAAGCCCTGACCCTAAACCCTATCGACCCTATAAGCTGTAAACCCTACAAGCCCTGACCCTAAAGCCTGTAAACCCTATAAGCCCGAATCCCTCCCAGCCAACTCCCAAAGTGCGAATGAGCTCTGCACCCGCTAGGCCCCCCTAAACGCTCTAGAGGGCTTAGGGGTTTAGGGTTTTGGGGTTTAGGGGTTAAGGGGTTTAGAATCCCTAAACCCTAAACCCCTAAACCCCTGAACCCGAGGCCCCCCAGAACGCTCTAGAGAGCTTGAAGTTCCCTAAACCCTAAACGGCCCTAAACCCCAAACCCTAAACCCTAAACCCTAAACCCTAAACCCCAAGCCCTAAACCCTAAACCCTAAACCCTAAACCCTAAACCCTAAACCCTAAAGGGCCACAGCCCTGTCAGGCCCTGGAGCTCTCGGCCGTCGTTGCCGACGACACGGCCGAGATGGCCCGGGAGCTCGTCCCTCAGATGGTGGCAGCTCGGCCCGGGAGCAAAGAGGGTTTAGGGTTTAGGGTTTAGGGTTTAGGGTTTAGGGTTTTAGGGTTTAGGGTTTAGGGTTTAGGGTTTAGGGGTTAATTAGGGCTTAGGGTTTAGGATTTAGGATTTAGGGTGTAGGGATTTCGGAAAGGGTTTAGGGTTAAAAAAGCCCACAGCATGCGAGCATGGAGATGCAGACGCAGGGTGTCCTATGGACATGCATATGCATGTTTTCTGTGAGTGTACCCAGAGACTCCAATACCCCTTAATTAAGGAATATACCTTAAGTTATAGTAGGGATCCCTACTATAATTTAAGGTATATTCCTTAATTAAGGGGTATTGGAGTCTCTGGGTACGTTTTTGTTATTGATTGCGACACCGTCGCAGAGCACCGTAAGCACGCAGGCGGGTCTCGCCGCTGCGTGTTTATCCCCTTCACCGTTCGCGGTCTGAAGAAAGTGGCAGATATTTAACCCTCTTGTCCTTGGGGCTCATCGGCTTATCGGTACGGCTTTGGGAGTCCGTGCCCGAACTTGAAGTGCTTAACTTCAGAAGTGCGGCAGTTTCGTGCTTCCTCATCCCAGGAGCTTCTGGACGTGGAGTTGGAGGGAAGCCCCGCATTGAAGAGCAAGGCGTGGGGCACAGGGAGCTGAGGGTCCCGTCGAGACAGCACCATAACACGACGATTGGCAAGACTTGAGTTGTCAGTATGCCTCGTGTTCCTCAGCTTGTGAGCATTTCCGGCGTCTGCTCGAGTGTTCAACAAGTAGGAGGAGTAGGAAGAGGAGCTGCAGCAGTAGTATAAACAGCAGTATAGCCGTAGCATCAGCAGTAGTAGTAATAGTCGTCGTCGTAGTAGTAGGAGTAGTGGGAGTGGAAGAGTGGTAGCGGCAACGGCAGTGGTAGTGGCAGTAGCAGGAGTAGTAGTAGTGGTAGCAGCAGTGGTGGTCGTAGCCGTGGCTGTAGCACAGCCGTAACGTAACTGTAGCCGTAGTCATCGACGTAGTCGTAGTGGTTGTGGTGGTGGTAATTGTAGCGGCAGTCGTAGTGGTAGTTGTAGTCGTGGTGGTAGCGGTGGTGGTACTTGTAGTGACACTCGTAGTGGTAGTCGTAGTCGTAGTGGTAGTGGAACTGCCAGTGGTAGTCGTAGTGGTAGTCGTAGTCGTAGCCTTGGTGGTGGTGGTGGTAGTGGTTTTAGTAGTAGCAGCAGTAGTAGTAGTAGTAGCAGCAGTAGTAGTAGTAGTAACAGCAGCAGCAGCAGTAGTAGTAGTAGGAGTAGTAGTAGTTTTAGTAGTAGTAGGAGTAGTAGTAGTAGTAGTAGTAGTAGTAGTAGGAGTAGGAGTAGGAGTAGTAGTAGTAGTAGTAGTAGTAGTAGTAGTGGGAGTAGTAGCAGCAATAGATCCGTGAGTAGAAAGTTTATACTAGCTCAGTCTGAGCATCCAGGTCGGGGAGCCTGGACGGCCGCAATGCAGAGGCCAATATACTTGGACATGTTGCAATAAGGTATTGGGTATACTATACTGTACTTGCGTTCTTAAAACGCCTAAGAATATCTCCGGATAGGGCTTGGGGTATATATGTAGTTATGACACTGTTCTACGACACTCGAACCAGCTAGAAGCTTTTTCGGCAACTCATCCCATGCCCTTGCTGGCTAACCCGTCGATGCAATTCTTGGTCTGCATGGAACGGCGTTCAAACGTGGTCTGGATCCTTGTTCAGAAAGTGAGCTTGAATTACCAGCTGCCTATCGCTGCAAAATAAATAAAAGGTCCTCCAAGAAAGCCCTCTAAACGCCACTTATTAACACAACAAGCCTATACAGCTTGAACAAGAAGCCAGTATGTTCTTCGCTGCTGGTAGCTTGGGCCAGGCTTCCCCGAGTACCGTGCAGGCCATGGTCCACCCCAAGGGTCGCAGTGAATAGAAGGCACTTTACACTTGAAAGGGTTTGGGGGCTTCGTGCATAGGGCCCAATGGCTGAATGTGTGGCCTGGGTGCTTACACTACCAGAGCTGTCATTCTAGCAGCAGCTCTGAAGAATACTACCATCGCCGTCTGCATTCTCCGATCTCATGGCTTCGAGAGGGTGTAAGGCCTAACGGCTCGACCTCGATTAGCATGTCATTTACCACGACCAACAGTCGACTGCAAGCAACACAACCACATCGTGTTATCGGAGAGACCTTCTCCACCCTGCCCTAGACTAAATATTGGGCAGTTCTCTACATTCGGGTTTCTTTGGGGCTCCTTTCTATAAGGGTGCCGTACTATTCTGGCGACCTAAACAGGGACCCTAATTTAGAGAACTCTCCATATGGTAAACTCAAGCATCCAAAACCGCCCTATTTTCCTGGACGCTTAACCGAAACTGCACTTTATGGGCTCTCCTTTTTTTGCTACCTGTAAGGCTATCAGATGGCCGTTTCCGGTGTTAAATAGATGTTCGAAGTTCGACCGTCCGCCAAAAGTGGAAATTCCCGAACAATAATGCGAGTCGTATATGATCCCACGACAGAGACAAGCTTGGAGCTTGTGGAAGCACACGAACAACGCAGATGCCTTACTAGTGTACCCACGCTCAAAGTTTGAGAGATAATGTCGGTTCTGTATTGGCCTCACTTTTCGGATCTTTATTCATGACAAGGGTTCTGCGATGCTCAGTAATGTGATTGTTGAGGGTAGATTTGCAAGCATCCACAAACCCAACGAGTCGACATGCCAACCTTGATTCAATGTATGTAGGGCATTTATAATTAGAAGAAGGGATGCCTTGTACTATGGTGGAGCTGTATAGGGAGAAAAGGGGAATACCTTTCTAGCTGCATAGACCCCGATATGAAGTGTCTTCACATGATGTGTATCTGGAGCGTTAGCACTGCTAGACAAGACCTAACTTCTGAGCTTCGAGTCTTGTGGCTTTCGGGCATGGGGTGTGAAACCTGTAATTTGAAGCCTCCATGCACAGCTTACTGCGCGCCTTGGAGCAGTTGAAAACAGCACAGGCCAGGTGGGGAGGTCGACCAGTGATTGTATTCAGAAAGCAGATGGCGGGGCTAAGTTATTTAGGCCGCTCTATTCACAACACTTCACCTGTCAAACGCCCCAAAGACCAGCCTGTTTAGAGTTCGAGCTTTTGGCACTCCCTCCACTGGCGGAGATCCTGGGGCTACTCGAAGAGCTGACCCTAGAAGCCCAGGTTCCGATTTAAAGGCTCCAAGGGCTCCCATCAGCGTACCTACATGGTGGTGCTCCCTTGGCTCACTTGCTTGTCTGGGAGGTTGCTGGCCCTACATAACCATAGCATCGTAGCTAAGCCAAGCCCCGAAACCCCAAACCCTGACGCGTCAACCCAATCGCTCAACTCGAAAAAGCATGTGGGAACTGCCTATATAAGGACCTTAATAATTTCAGAAGGATTTCGGGGTATGTTATTCTATAACTATAATAAGGAACCTTCAGAATAGTATAGGTAATTTATTTATGCCCCTATGTTCGGCTACTTTTGGGAAGGCCTTATGAAGGTGGGCTTCTTCTTAAAGAGCTAAGGTGCAGTTACCGTCATCAGGAAAGCAGGATATCTACAATACCCCGGTTTCATGTTAATCATACACAAAACAGACCACAAATATCTAGAACTCGTGTAACGGGAGAAGGGCTCGACCACACTCACCTTGAGTGTCTAGAGGCCGAATTACAGGCCCAACAGATTCGAAGGTGGAACTCCTGAACATAGGTGCCTGAACATATTGGACTAGGCTTTTGGGGGCATGGATGGTTTACGAATCAAACAGACTTAGGGAGTTGGATATGGTTTAGTATAAGCATATATAGGCAGATGGGGATTTTCAAGGGGAGTTGATCACCAATTGCTTAGACCCCTTCAAAAGACTGTAAGTCCGTGCCAAACAACAAGACACGTCGAAAGCTTGTCTCTATTGGGATAGCAGAAGTTTCCGTTCAGGCTGTGGGTTCAATTTCTTCAAACGGCTCATGTCGCCCCAAGCTCCGCGGTGTGGTAGCGAAATGCTCCTGAAGCCTCTTCAAAGGATTACAAAAAATCAGCAACAGCGACCCAAGGGTCCTTCGCCCAAGTGACACCGAGCGCCGAACTAGCCGAAACTACTATATTAAGGTGAAAGTCTTTGGGCATGGACTGAAACAAATAGGGCGTCCAAATCGTGCAGCGGTGACGCCTGCCGTTGCAGGCTCTAGACCACAGCTCCGTAATTCGAGTGTGCTCTGCTAGTGACCGCAAGCCCTAAACCCTAAAATTCGGGTGCTTCCGGCTGGGGTGCCCCTTGGGTCCCGACCCCTCACAGAGGAATGCGAGGCAGCTGGTCGGAACATGGAAACATTGAAACATGCATGCAGGAAAGCGCCGAATTCGACGAAGCTACGAACCCTACCTGGTGTGCTAAGTTCACAAGCGATATTTGAAAAGTATCCTTCCTGTGGATGAGGTGTCCCAAGCCCGTCACTGTAAACCTTGCCAACCCTAAACTCGAAGCGCTAAACCTCTGCGTGTTTGTGTAACGGCAACGCAGTTCAAAAGATGTGACCTCTTCTCGTCCAAATCAGACGCAGTATTGCTAGCCCAACTCAAATATTGCGACCATCAAACCCCTTAACACAAAAACCAGCCCTGAATCACCACAAGCCTTGTGGAGCCTTAACGCAAGACCGAATGAAAAAGTAAAACCCCAAACCCAAGATCCGTGCTACGTCTTTAGTGGCTTTGGGATCAAATGGGCTTCTTAAAGTTTTTAAGGCACCTAAAAAGACCATAAAGGACACTAGCAACATCCCAAATTGCCATTCAGTAAACTGCCTAGAACATCCATCCCTCCCATCTACATAAGACCAAAGAGACTAAATCCTAAGGACGATAAGCCTCTATTCTGGGTACCCTTCTCGCCCTTAAAGGGGATCTCAAATGAGCATCAAGGCCTCTAAAGTTGCCCCTTCAACCCGACACCACAAGCCCGTAAACCCTGCGCTCCTCAGCCGTCACAACTTAAGCCAGCCCTTTCTTGCATGTAGGCTCTCTTGTCTATGAAACCTTAAACACGAAATCTGTGAGGCAGTGATTTACATCCTCCCTATCCCCTAAGCCCTATAGTCCCTGAATCCAAAATCGCCTAACCCCTAAACCCTAATGCCCAAACCCATATAAGATCCGCCCTGGCCCTTCAGAGGTCGACGAGCTTCAACTGAAATCCGATGGTGCCGACCACAGCTGAAGTGAAGTACACGAACCTCAGAAGAAACCCGGTGCATTGCGAATGGGTTGTATGATGCATTATATCGTGCATCATACATCACATATCATATGGCATATCTCAGACAAAATGCGTCATGCACTATTTCTAAGGCACTAGCAGCATAATGTATGTGTGTATGTGTTTACATGTTCTCTACATTATACCTTGTACAGTCTATATTGTATGATGTATCAAAAAAGTCATACTGTGCCTTTTTTGCTACAAAACAAAAACTACATGCTTCTCGTGGTAGGATAGCTTATACGTTGTTTAAAATGCGTAGCAGACATGCCTGCACGTAAATACATATTATAAGTTAAACCTGCCGCTTCTGTCTTGTATAGCATACACTCCAATAAGTCTACATGTGCAGAAAGGCTATCATCTTATTCTATACTAGATATTTCTGTATAAGACTATGTAGTACTACATACCAGATTTCTTCAGTACAGCACATGCTCTATACTATGTTATATAGGTATATACATACATCATGGCTGATATTGACATTGCTATTTGTTCTTATTCGTCTACAAACTGCAGGTTCATACATGTATGCTATTCTTGATATTTCTTGATAGTGCGATGTTACCTAGTACTCTGTGTCTGAGTCTAAATATGTACGATGTGTGTAAAGCAGTATGCATTACACAACGTATTCCATTTATTATGCAGGGTATATGTCATGTTCATACCTGCGTATGCCACATACTGATGTACATGGCAAGAGGTGTCGGCTTTATCATGCAAAAGTCTGTTATATAGAACATGTAGCATGCAACGCATTTAGCATAGTAGCTACTCACTTTCTATGTAGTATAAATGCAGCAAAAAAACTTCATGTGTGTATCTACACGCAAAAATAGAATAGCTGCTATCTTTTGATGTTTTACATCAAAAATGATATAGCTTGTCTTCGAACACAAGTATTCAAAAGTATCTATGTTCCAATCTATGAGTTTGTATATAATATAGATGGACATCCATATATTCATAAAAACACCATGTATGATATGCCTTATCTTGCCAATCAAACCTCCTAAAGCACATATTCAACGCTGTATATATGTCTACATCTCTATACTCGTGTATATATGCTTATGTCGATAAAAACCTGTGTATTTACAAATTTTCCAATTGACTACCTCATGTACTCAGCTTGCATAGACAATATTTCACAACACAAACCTTTTTCTATTATATACATAGTGTGGCACTTTGTTTTATACTATACTACATGTCGTTTTAGATGCACGCATACTTGACATACCATGCTCAGTCATATTATCAAATTTCATATGCAACTACATCAAACTACATTAAACTATGTTATGTTACAATGAATATCTTATTTTTTTGGCTTGGTGCATTTCTCGATTTGTGCGCTGATCTTCCCTGTATCGTTTCCATCTACTGTCTTGTACGTGTATAGACGGCTCTAAGCCGGAAGGTGGGTGAATGAAGGTTTAAGGTTCTTGGGCTTGGCCTTTGAGGGTGGCTACACTTAGAATGACGCACTCTCTTGTGGGCAAACAAACTAGAACTGGGACTAAATCGCATCTTGCACCGCATCTTGCGGTCATAGAACTCAAACCGTCGCAGGACATAGTTAACGCAAAGTCCTTCCCCGGCCGGCCACAGTACCAGGCTCTCTCATATTTGGACTTGAGAATGGAAGGCGACAGGGAAATAACTAAGGAACATACATTACATCCAAAGTGTCAAAACCCTGTAACCCCTGCCTATAATTTAACGTATAGGGGCTCGAATGCTGCTGAAGTGCTTTGCAGGTTCCATTACGGAAGGCCAGGCTTGTAGGCACAGTAAGCTTCCAGGGTTGAGGGTTTAGGGTTGTGTCACAGGCTCTGAGCTCAAAACAGACCGCTGTATCTTGGATGAACGCTTCTTTAGGGGCTTACACCCTAAACCAAACACTCAAACACACAGAAAGCCGAAACCTCCAAGAGTAGTCTTGAGAAGGTTGGGTTCAAGGCTGTCCAAAGAGCGACAGGTTCAAGCAGATCTGCCTACATTTCAAAACCCATGCTGTGGAGCTTAAACTGCTTGTCACAGCTTCGGACAACTTGGGCTTAAGGTGCTTTTTGGGCATATTTCGCCGAGGAGCTTTTGCAGCACCCCAAGTGTAACGCGTGTGTCCCACATGAAGAAGCCGGACTCGCTGAGCGTGAGGAACAATGCGAGGTCCATGTAGGCCCCCTCTTCCTTCGGAGCGGACGTTCGCAAACAGCCCCATACCCCGAAGTTAGCAGTTAGCCAGACCCCCAGACTCTAAACCATATCATAAAGGGCTTCTTGTGATGGTATCAGGTATACTCGCCAACTAAGGGGCAATGGGCCCTCTGGGCTCCAAAGTAACGTATCTTGGAGTTTGAATGCCTTGATCTAGTCTTGCATCCCTTCCAGCCCCTACTACTGAACCTAAGCTCCAAACCGTAAACCCCAAATCCCACTAACGGTACCCAAATAAAAACACAAGCCTTCGCAAGATATGCAGAGCTGGCATTTTGGGAAGATACGCTTTAGGGTTGGGGCTCCGGCATTAGGACGCTCAACGATGCGTACAAATAGAAGCATAATTTCTGTGATCGGCGTCTAGTGCCAGAACAGCTTGCTCGACTGCTCGAGTTGTCTGCACAAGGGAGGCGCGCACGTTCACATGCATTCCCAAGAAAAAAGGCACGCAGTGGTGCCATCTAGTACGTCCAAGTCGCCTCCTCCTCCTCTGCATCCAGCATGCAGAGCCTCGCATTTGCTTCCAGCTGCATCATGAACTTGAAAAGCCTTCTATCCCGAGTAGTAGCTAGCAAGCCGGATGTCGGACCTTCAGCCGACGGGTTTACCATGAACCGGCCCATACTTTCGCAGAGGGACCATTTCTCGGGGGTACCGGTAGCTTCAGGATCCTGACTGTGAGCTCTCTGTGCATCACGGCAGATCGCACGCATGTAAGTGCATGGGCAGGACTTTGGGACACCCTCCCAGGTTGAACAAAAACATCTGCAGCAAAAAGGGGCAGCCTCACCACAAAAAGGCTCTAACAAACCTAAACGCCAAACCATCAACCCTTGTTTTGAGCAGGGATTGCAATGCACTAAGATAAACCCCTAATCCCCTAAACTCTACCTCCATAACTACGGATTCGGCGATCGCGTTCGGGCCGGTTTAGAGTTTGGGCTTTCGGGGCTTGGGGTGTTTAGGAAATAGGGTCTTGGGTGGGAGAAGTTATACCCGTCCGGGGATGCAGCCTGAAGTGACGCAGCATCGAACAACATAAAACGCAGCAATCTCAACTTCACGTAGAGTCAAGCAGAGCCGGAGAACAGGGACGGCAACCGAGTGCAATCTGCTGTCGCACAGGCAGCCACATACCTCAGCTGTCTCCCATCTGCCTTTCCGGTGGCTACGAGTAGCTGTCTGGATACTATATGAGGTCTGCCACGTTTTAAACACCGTATCGAAGTCGATTAAGCTTCACTCAATGCCCCAGCGCAACTTGTAAATACTTTGCGTGCCAAGTGCCCAAGCAACCTTGCCCTCGCATCTTACTGAACCGCATCTCCCTAAGAGCAAGTATGCGATGCTCCCCCCAAAACTAGCCCGATTTGAGCGAAGTGGAGCCAGCAAACCCCGTCGCAATCATCTGCGGGCCCATCTTCAACCCAAACTTCGTCTTGCGCGAGATTGGTTCTCATATTGGAAATACTCTTAGTTCTCAGACTCTTGGAGATGGGCAGAAGGCTGTTCGGTCTCTAGGCTGACTGACCCAGATCCCTGGGAGGTCTGAAGTGTAGAACCCTTCATAAGGGTTCCCTATGAAGCATCTTACTCCTGTCTCAGGCTAGGGTCACTCGAGACCCAAAGAGCACGGCGTTGAGCACTTAACCTCGTGTCCATCCCAACTCCTGAAGCTTCCCGAAATTCAACCACCAGTCCTTCAGCACATGCTGATTTCGAGAGCTCTTCGAACAACAGAGTTCGCACCGCAGGATCCACGATGCTGAACACCCCCTGAACCCACACCTGAACCCATCGGCGAGGGGCAAGGAGAAAGGCATGATCAATACCAGGATCAAGTTCGGCACAGCATCTGCACCGTGGCCCTGCGCAACCAAAGTTTGGAGACTTCGAAGGCAATATCAAACAATGATAATTGCAATCAGATTGGTATCACAGTTTTCGTCAGAAGTGCTATATAGTATAATTACTCGTATATAGTCGGAATGGGTAATTCTATGTCTTGAATCCTAACCCAAAACTTGGGAGACGGGCTCCTTTGCTACTACTGCCCTTCAGTAGTATACCAGATAACTTAGACCCTGGTTAATGCGCCCACCTATAGAAGGAGTGTAACCGGGAATCCTGGACCCTTTATTCTACATACTTATACGAACCTGTCAGAATTCGGATCTAAGGCTTTGCCTGGCTACTTTTTCTCTCCACCTTGGCTTTCTTTTCTCTCCCGGGTTGGGTGTTGGCTCAAGACATTGCTGTCTGGGATCGGAAAAGAAGGCTCAAAGCATGCTCTAAGAAGGTCCACTGCTTTTGGACCGAAGGGGTCGTATCGCCGAAACAAGTCCTATAATAATCTTGAAACATGCGATGTCCCAACCGACCCCGTGAATATCAGATTGTCACGATATGTATGTGTGTGTGGTGTTGGAACATTGGAAGCACTTGAGACTTGTTTTGCCGTCACAAAAAGTTGGTTCCATTTCTTTCGAGCAATGACACCTATCTTCTTAAGGATTGCTTGGCCGGAACCAACTTCGATCCAAAAGCAGTGGACCTTCTTAGAGCATGCGTTGAGCCTTCTTTTCCGATCCACAGAAGTGTCCTGAGCCAACGCCCAACCCGGGAGAGAAAAGAAAGCCAAGGTGGAGAGAGAAAGTAGCCAGGCAAAGACTTATCTACAGGTATACAACCAGGCTAAGCGCAAAAAGGAAATATAATCGAGGGTCAGTTGTGGCCAATCAGTGACAAAAACTGAACAGCATTGAGTCACCCAGGCATAATGATAAGCTTGAACGAAAAAATCTGAAGCGCCAACCCCAACTCAAAGTTCTAAAGCCCTAAAATCCCCAAACCACTGAGATCCTTATACCAAGTGTACATTGAGCAAAAAGCCGTGCAGACCCGACATCTTCAACTAAGAAGCCACAGAGTTTCGCATCCTTACCCTAAGGGTCCATGTACCCCAAAAATATATACTTTGGCCCCAAAGTGCCTATATAGGGACTACTGTAGGGCCAAAGTATATACTAGTTGGGTACATGGACCCTTAAGGTTGCCTCGACCAGCCAGAGCCGACGTTTCCGCAGAGCCCCCTATGAATCCAAAAGTCTAGGGCCCTGCGAGAAAGTGGGTTATGGCATGTTAAAGTAGACTTAGACCACAGGCTTGTGCTACAACCGGCCGAAAGGGCCGATAAGTGAATACACAAGGCAAACAAGGATTACATACTTCAACAAACAGGTCTCAAACAGAGAAGACAGAAATACACAATCTGCATGTATCATTATATGCCGTAACCGGGCAAAACCTTTTCTCCCTGGCCTTAGAGTTTTGACGCTCGCACTCGGACAAAGCCAGGCAAGGTCGATCAGGGTTATGGCGTACATTCTACTATACATGTAATCCGGAAGCCTGAGCAATCTTTGCTGCACTTGAGAATCCTAACCCTAAACCCTGAACCCCCTCCTGCCCCTGCACCTGAGAAATGTCATAGAGCGTCGCGAAAGCTACCAGCACAGTCGTTGCCGCCAAGGAAGCTGCCGTGAGTTGGTGCATGCCTCGGGTATTACAAGCTTTAGGGTTTAGGGTAGGATCTAAATGTAGGATGTAAATTTCAGGTAAACTAGACTAGGATTTTGGGGTATGGATAACGGCCGTGGAACTCGTCCCGGGGTCTCGAGGTTCTTTAGGATACTCTGGTGGTTCCAGCTTCCTTGAGAGGCACCTCGTGTACAAACCGCATAGTCGTGCAGCAACTTCCGACTGCCAACGCTCGCTAAGCCTCAATGCCCTGGGTTTAGGGTTTAGAGCTTAGGCTCAACTTACAGCTAAGCCTTACGCCCCAGAACCCTCTCTCTCAGGGGTTGATTCCTGGCCCATAGCTAGGTTCCTAAACTTCCCGGAGATCCAATTCCAAAACCCAGCCCGTCAGCAAAATCCCCAAACCACAAATCGTACATGAACGTTGGGGCCGAAGCCCTTTTGTTCTCTGGTGTGTCCAAATGGCGTGACGTCTGTCGCATAGCGCCAATGAGCTCCCTCCATCTCATCCGCGCCGTCAGACACGAGATCTCACCTTTTCTTGGGGCTTCCCTAGTGGATTTGGGACCTTTCCATCATCATGTCGAGAGAGAATAAAGCCGTGCTTACAGCTTCAAGAAAAGCCTCAAAACATCCTGGGCAAGGCAGTCAGGCCAAGCAGCTCATGCGTTTTTGCATTCGAGGTTTAGGGCTTCGGGCTTCTGGTTTAAAGGAATTTAAGGGCTGAAGCAACGGTGAATCGGCAGCAGAGTTTGGAGGGTTGGCGCTTCAGCGGCTTGGATTATCTTGGATTATTGGGCTCAGCTGTTCTTCCAATCCGGAGCAGGTCACGAGTCTGGGAGTACTGTAGAAACTGCTTGTTCGGTCTTTGCATGTGAGTCGCGCCGAGCGAAATTGAAATCAACCCCATGGCAGTTAGACCGAAACAAGGCTGCCTCTTCGATTGGGAGGGTGCAGACTTGACTCCAAGTCCTAGTCCTAGTCATTGCAGATCTCCTGTGCTGACTCACACCCCGTTCCTCATCGCCACGGTCATCCTGATGTGATAGTGGTCATTCTCATGTTTGCCTTTCGGTTGTTGCCAAGACAATACGACCGCCGGTTGCTTCCGCTGCCACTTCACACTATCATTCCAAACATCGGCCGCCACGTTTCACAAATGCCTGTCATCGGGAGCCAACCACGCTCTTCCTTTCTTCCCGCTGCAACTGGCTTGCAACGTCACGCCTTTTTCCCTAAGCCCTGCTCACTGAGGTGAGATCACGTGGGTCAGTGGTGTGCTGCTGTCGGCAGAAGACACCAGAGCCTCCTCGCACCTTGAAAACATATGACATAACCGTCTAACCCCAGCATTGCAACACAAGAGAACCTGACCAGAGATGACTAGATAATCGTCGCGCGCGAGAAAACAAACTGTTTCCTGAGCTCCCCAGTTCTAAAGCCTTCAACCCTCAAACCCTCAAGCCATAAACCCGAAAACCCAAAGCCCTACACCCCTAAAAAGGCGGCCTTCGAGCACAGAGCGCGCAAAGACCGCAATCGCCAAGGAGATCCCGCGCCATTTCGCGTTCTGGGCAGGCTGCGACTCGCTGAAAATTCAGGGCTTAGGGCTTCAGGGTTTAGGGCTTTGGGGTTTAGGGGTTTAGGGTTTAGGGCTTTAGGGTTTAGGGCTTAAGGGTTTAGGGGTTTAGAGGTT
>CAJNDV010037590.1:0-11360 GCA_905221635.1 Symbiodinium sp. CCMP2456 | reverse complement strand
CTGCTGCTGCTACTATTGCTACTACTGCCACTGACACCGCCACCACCACCACCACCACCACCACCACCACCACCACCACCACGACTACGACTTGAACCGCAGGTTCAGAGTCCATGCTACTAGCACGATCAGCAACCAGAAGTGTGCTGGCCATTCCCAGCCAGCTTGCCCTAATCGGGTAACCGAGCACCAGCGTAATTGTTACTGTGCGTGATGGTTGCAGATGTTGTCAGAGCAAAGCAGACATGACGGAAACTGGTCGCTTCGAGGATGCCGAGGACTACGTGTTGTTACTGACAGTGAACTATCTGTGGCAAGCACTGCTACTTCCAGTGACAGCCGTTATAACAGGAACGGCAGCGGTGTTGTGTTTGCTAGCCACGCTTTGCTCCCACACCAAGCTGTCCAGGACGGCACCATAAAGAAGGAGGAGCTTGACGCGAAGGCCTGGCCCGTGAAGCCCCGACCTTTCAGTCCGTTCTGCAGCTCATTAGACTGACGCCGCGCAGCAGGTCAAGCAGGAGAAGAAGGAGGAGGAGAAGGCCAGACTTGTGAAGACAGTACTCTGAAGAATGCATGATCGGTTACTCGAGATTCCAAAAAGTGCCAAGGCAATCATACAAGGTAACAATACAGTGGATGGATTTCACATTCGATGAATGGCCTGTCATGACTCACGTGCTCTTCTGTCACCATCGTCGATTGTGTCCATCGCTAGGTCTATCTGTTTAGCTTTGCGGTCGTCCTCCTCCTCCTTGGCCTACTCTAAGCGTAATCTCCATTTTCCTCATCGTCAGCATAATTTTCATTGTCATTGTCGCCACCAAAACCATCATCGTCATCGTCACTATCGCCGCTGTCGGCGCCACTCCATGCTCAACCCTAAACCCTAAACCCTAAACTCTAAACCCTAAGCCGTCTTCGTCTCAGGGTCAGCAACAACAGCGCAACAGTACTTCAACCTTCCTCATCGTCAGCATCAGACTCACCGTGGCTACTGTTGTTTTGTGAACATTGCCATGGGTTCAGGGTTTAGGGTTCAGGGTTCTACGAATTATGCTGATGAGCGCCATCGTCGCCATCATCATTTCTCCTAGTTTGTCGTTCCGTCCTGGTTTAAGAAGATCGTGGAAGGACATCAAGGTCGACGGCGTGAAAGGCGAGGGCGTGAAGAACGAAGGCGTGAAGCAAGAAGGCCCGGGCGAGGGCGTCATAAGGACTATATAGTGTTGACAAGTGTTGTTTAAGACTTTCCTCAGTTTTAAGGAGCGATTCGTAATTAAGGGTGAATAAACCCTAAACCCTAAACTTAAGGGCTTTTTGTGAGCTTGCATAAGGGCTTAAGGGTTGAACCTTCGGGTTTGGGCTCTAGGCCGGCTAAGGATGTCTGGGTTTTCATGTTGGGTTCAGGGTTCTGGCCAAGGCGGGTTATTGACACGGTTTGAAAGCATTGTTCTCCCCAAGGGTCCAAAGGACCCAATAATTAGGTACTTAGGTTTCGGATAGTAGTTCTGCAGGTTACTGTTTGGGAGAGTATACGATTACCTTTAGGGTTCTTGGGTGTCTTAGGGATTATGGCGTGCGGGAGCATTGACTTAGTAAGTAAATCGCAGCGAGAGCTAGTGGCGTTTCCTGCTGCTTACTCAGTACTCTTAACCCCCTTGCTAAGAACCCTTGACCCTAAACCCTATAAACCCTAAACCCCGAAACCCTAAGCCCCACGAGCCTTCGAGTAGTGCATTGAGGCAGGCTCTCGGCCGCACTGGCAGTTCAATCCTACAGCGAACCCAGAGACTCCAATATCCCTTAATTAAGGAATATGGGTAGTTCTCTAAATTAGGGTATAATACGGCACCCTTATAAAAGGGACCCTAAAAGGGACCCTAATTTAGAAAACTACCCATATACCTTAAATCATATGAGAGATCCTACAATAATTTGAGGTCTATCCGGTAATTAAGGGATATTGGAGTCTCAGAGACTATGTGTCGACATGGGTCGCCAGTCTCCGTGCAAAGTGTCTAACCCACCCTGCGACTCCTTCACACTGCAAACCCTAAGCCCCTCAACCTAAACCCCTCAACCTAAACCCCTCAACCCCGAATCCCTAGACCCCTAAAAAGTTTACCCTAAATCCTAAGCCCTAAACCCTAAACCCTAAACCTTAAACCCTACCCTAGACCAACAGCTTCGTACCCCCACACCCTCCAATCCCGAATCCTTCAACCTCGGAAGGTTTGAAATTCGGTTTCAGGGTCCGATGTTCAGAGTTCACCCTAACCCCCAGGTTTAGGGTTTAGGGTTTAGTATTCGGGTTCAGGGTTTAGGTTTAGGGTTTAGAGTTTAGGGTTTAACCCTAACCCCCCAGGTACCTACTATATGGGGCCCCACTGCTTTAGTACCCTATATAGTAGGTCTTTAGGGGTTAGGGTCAGTGTTGCAGGATTGACATGATGGGGCGGCTCGGAGTGATCATATTTTCAATATCAGCCTCCTTGCGACGATACGCAGCAAGTGTGAAAGCCGTAGGCCCTAGGCTAGAAGGAGTCAGATGGTCCGCAAACCGAGAGTGAAGGGACTTGGAGGTTGCGTATAGAACCCTAAACCGCTGACAAGGGAACGTGAAGCAAGAGAAGAGGACAGAGGAAGACGTCCGGCCCTGAGACGAGGAAGCTGAGCTAATGAGTTTGGCCGGTGTCTTTCAAAACATCATCAGGTCTTGGTATATAGGTTGAGAAAGAATAGGTTTGGGATATGAGAGGGCCTGCCAGAAGTATATTATGAGGACAGTGAGGGGATGCCATGAGTGTTCGTTTCAGACCGCGTTGTGTGGAAGTCGAAGGTTTAAAGCTTGCAACAAGAGTTCCTGAAGGTCTCTAGATGTAGCCTGTTTTTCTCTAGCCCTAAGGGTCCATGTACTCATATAGCATATATACATATATATATATATATATATGTATATATATATATATATGGGCCCTCAAGTACCTACATAGGGACTACATTGGGGCGAATGTATATACTATATGAGCATATGGACCCTTAGGGTAGGGATTGCACATTTTCTGCGTTACTCGAAACCCCAATAACAACCGGAAGCCAGGGACACTCACCCCCAAATACCTCAACCCCCGAAGCAGGGACCCCAGGCCAAGTGTGATCTCCGAAACTTAAAACCCCCAAAGCCGTAGACCGTAAACCTTAAGCCTTAAACCCCTAAACCCTTAAACCAAAAAGCCCTAAAACCCGACCCATATCCGCTGCAGCTGGTGCTTGCGATGTGACTCGATACCTCAAGACTCCGAATACCTTTACAGCTAGGGCTTTAGGCCTTTAGGGCTTAGCCTTCAGGCCAGAATATACCCAAAACCTGAGCCTGAACCCTGAACCCTAAACCCTTATTTTGACCATTAGGGCCCCGATAATACCCAGCCCGTTTGGAGGTTCATGGGTAGCTATAAGTCCATGGTTTGGGGTTTAGGCTTTAGGCTTAGGGTTTTAGGGTTTAGGCTTTAGGGTTTTAGGGTTTTGGCTTCAGGGTTTTGGCTTAAGGGTCTTAGGGTTTAGGGTTTAGGGTGAGATATAAGTGGGCTTATATCTGCGGTAGCTACAATCATAACCTACAAGTAAGGGACTTCTCATATAACCTCACTTAGAACTACCCATGAACCTCCACGTAAGGGTTCTATAAGGCTTCTTGAAGGCGTCCAGGGAGGTTTAACGCTTCAGGGTTCAGGGTTTGCAGGCTTGGGTGTTGGGTTCGAGCCTTCAGGGCTTGGCGTTTTGGCTTCAAGGGAGTATTGTAGTGCATCGTTACGACTTAAGGGTTTTTAGGGTTTAGGTTTGTTGTAAGCAAGAAAGGAAAGTACACCATACTTCGGACATCGTCGTACACCAAGTTACAGGGTGCACTGGCATTTTGATTTTGTCAGCCCCGAGCCACAAGCCTAACATGTCTGACACCAGCAAGCGTCAAGGACTGTGCGTTTATAAGGACCGTATTGCCTAGAGGGTTTAGGGTTTAGGAGTTGAGGAGTTTAGGGTATAGGATGGGAGGGCTTGGGCCGTTTTTGAGAGAGTTGTTTATGAGGGGTTTGTCGTTGGGGGTCTGCATGGGTCTGCTAGGTCTCAGTTTCAGGGCTTCAGTCTGGAATCTCGGGTTTTAGGGTTTAGGGGTTGAGGGTGGGTTGGGCTTAGGGTTTAGCTCCCTGAGCTGCCTCAAGCCTGGGTCGTAAGGTCTTTGCCCTTGTCCCTACACCCTACATCCCAGTCTTAAACCGCAAACCCTAAACCCTAAACCCTAAACCCTAAACCCTAAACCCTAAACCGCAAACTCTAATTCGGAAGCCCTAAGCCTTAAATCCTTAACGCAAATCCCTAAACCCCTGAAGTCCCCCAAACCTCCAAAGCCCCAAGATGGAAATCCGAAGTATCCCACCTGTAGTACGCTAGGGTTTAGGGTTTGTTTAGGGTTTAGGGTTTAGGGTTTAGGGTTTAGTACGCCTCCCTCGGGCACCTAACTTGCTCGCTGAGCCTAGGCCCTAATTCAACCCAAAGCGAGCCCTAAACCCTAAAACCCTAATCCCTAAACCCTCAGCCTGAAGCCTTAAGCCTACGAGAAGGTGAAGAACGAGATGAAGATGGAAGGGACGAAGCGGGAAGATTTCTACGTCCTTGCGACGAAGGGAGAGGCTTAGTAGCCGAGTTAGGGTTTAAGGGCTTATGTAGGGCTATGGAGCTCTAGGATTTCAGGGTTTAAGGTTTCATAATAGTTGTGAGCCTTTATCTAGGACATTTTCAGGTGGGTAGTTACCGTTATAGGAGCTTTATAGAAGGTCCATATAGCTTATAGAAGCCTTATAGAAGCCCTTTAAACCCTAAACTCCCCACCTGTAGTTTCCTTCAACTTTAGCAGCCAAGATCATCCGTTGGGGGTGCAGGCTCCATGTAACCTCAAACCCTTCTCACAAGGTCGGGCGTATCTGGGGTTTTAGCATCTTAACGAAACATTATCAACGCAATCACAATCGTCGTCATTTTTGGCATTTTTGCTCAATGACTAAATCCTCGAAAGTCCAAAATGATCTAGGTTATCTTAGCCTCCTCTTTTTCGGAAAGTGTGGACTTTGGCACCTGACTGTTGAGTTATGGCTTCCGGAGTAATCTAGAAGCCATGCTCAGAAATAGCATTCCTTGGGCTTGCTCGACTAAAAATATTGTATGATAGACCCCCAAACCCTATTCTAGTGATTCGCCGCTCGCCGGTTAAGGCCCTACCCTAAACCCTAAACCCAATACGCTATAATCTAAAACCCTAAACTCTAAAACCCAAAAGCGCTAAAACCCTAAACCCTAAAACCCTAAACCCTAGGGTTTAAGAGGCTATACGCTTTGGGACTTCTGGCTCAGAGGAAGCTTCAGTTGTGCAAGTATAGAAAGTAAGTAATGTAGGGGCCTAAATAATTACCAATACTATTTTAGGGTTTAGGGTGTAGGGTGTAGGGGCCTAAATAATTACCCATACTTTTTGGGGTGGTTCCATATTATGATTATAGTATATTGGGCCTCAAAAACCTATGCTAATTGATAAGGCCTCTATATTTATTCAAAGGAAAGGTCTGAACCCAAAAGCCTGAACCCAGAAACGGTTTTGGGGCCCATAGTATACTTATAGTAAGGAACCCCCAAAACCCTATCCTAATGGCCCCTACATTACACTGTATGGAATTTTTCCTGGAATCCTCATGAAACTCTCCTCAACCCTAAACCCCAAACCCTAAACCCCAACCCCAAACCCTAAAACCCCAAACCCTAAACCCTAAACCCTGGTCAAGCACCAAAGGCACCAAGAGCAGCACCCCCACAAATCCGAAGTCGACCCTGCTGCAAGGGAGCGAAGGGCGAGGTGAAGGGAGAAACCAAGGGCGAAATGAAAGGCGACCCACCGGGTTGCGTTGAGGTTTGGGGCTTTTGTTTATGATTGTTCCCTAAACCCTAAACCCTAAACCTTTATGTTAAGATAATAAGGGTTCCTTTGTGGGATTCCTTTAAGAGATCCACAGGTTCCTTTTTTGCTTTGTGAGTTCCTTTATAAGGGTTCTACAAGGATTTTTGATTCGGGGTTTGAGAGCTTATGGCTTTACTTGTTCGAGGTCTATACGGTTTGGGGTTTAGGGTTCGGAGTTTTAGGGTTTAGGGTTTAGGGTTAGGGCAGGATTCAGGATGTGACTGCCCTCCGTATGGGAAAGCCAGCCTTGCAGGTCTGCCTTTTGCGGCATTCTTGCGTTTTCCCGGGGCGGCTCTTAATATCTAAGGTAAAAAGTACGGGCCCCTAATATGGACCCTTAGGCCTTTCTAGGAACACCCGTGAAACCCTCGGGTTTAGGGTTTAGGGCGCCCAAGTGCCCAAAACATCAGCTAAGAGCGGTGGAAAGCCGCTCCATGTCCCGGATCTGAAGCAGTATACGCTTGAAGCTTTAAAGTTTAGGCTTTAGGGTTTGGGTAATTTACCGCATGGCCCAAAGAAGATGTGCAAAAGAACCACGAAGCGCACAACGTCAAAGCCCTAAACGTTCAAAGCACCCATGCATAAATCATGAAACCCTAGACCAAAATCGGCAAATATCGTGCTGGAAACTTGGATGGTTGGCCAGGCGAGGGCGTGAAAGGGGAAGGCGTGAAAGGCGAGTCCAAGCGAGAAAGGCAAGGGTGGAGGGCTTCCATAGAGTTTGCTTTTGCTCTAAGGGGTGTGGTGTGGAGTTTTTGGGTTAGAGCTTAGTAGGGGAAGGTAGTTCATCGGCCAGGTGGTCGATAAGCTGCTTTGTGGGTTCACGGTTTGGCGTCAGGGTTTAGACACACTTAGCTTTGAGGGGTGTTGAAGGGTTCATTCTCATAAAGGCTTCACGATGACAGGTGGCCCCAACCCTCTAAACGGACTGCTTTCATGTTGGACCCTTTTTCGAACATGATTGAGGTCTAGAGCTCTCGAAATGCAACTAATGTGCCTGACACCACTTGATGCCAAAACCCAATACCCTGAACTGCCTAAACCCCGAAACTCTCAACCCACCTCTAAACGCCAAACTCCCAACTCGTCGACCATGACCACGGAGACGAGTGCTTCTTAAAGCCTACAGCCCCTAAGGGTCCAAGTGATGTAGGGGCCTCAATAATTTCAGTGGGGTTTTGGGGCTCATTATACTATAATCATAATAAGGAACCCCCAAAAATTACTATTGGTAATTATTGAGGGTCTCCTCCTATATTACTTAATTGTCATATGCTCTCCGAAATAGTAGCCTACCTAGCTACTATCCCAAACCGGAGTTCCTGCTTATTGGGTCCCTTAGACCCTGAAGGTGCTGGAAGGTTCACTTAGGAGCGGTTGTAACTTGAGACGGCTTTTGGCTTGGACTAGGGCATACGGTTTTGTAGATTTATGGCTAAAGTTGCCGTAGAACCTGTGTGCTACATCCGCTGGCCCTTCAAGTAAGGAGGACAACCGCCTGAGGCTGAGTTGTGTATATGCCCAAGCTCCAAGACTTATGCCGGAAATCCTTTAGGGTTTAAGGTTTAGGGGTTTAGGGTTTAGGGTTCGGCCCTTAGTCACCAGTTTTGATTTGGTTGCCACTCGACAATCGCTGTTACTCGTAGTTATTTCTGTTTGTCCCTGAGCCCTCTCACCCTTGTGCCCTTGGGCTTGTAGTGTCATCATGGAGTTTCCGAATTCAGATACCTTAAAACCCCTAGACCCAAAGCCCAAAAACCCTCAACCCCAGCCCCTAGGATCTTGCGGAGCAAAACGCCTAGCCGGGAACACAACTGATTGCAATAGAATCCCAGTGTCCTTCACCCTACCCAGGCCCTATTATTATGTAGTACCTTTTCTTGTTACTTTAGTTCCTTATTATAATATAGGATCCTTCCCATAAGAACAAGTCATACAAGCAAAGGTATTACATGTAAGGGTCTAGGTACAGCCCTGGAATCCTCAAGCCGAAGAGACCCCTCTATTCTAACTCCTGAAAGCCGAAGGACCCCAAGTCCTAAGTAGAGTCAGAGGGTTTAGGGTTTAGGGAGGGCTGAAGAAGAATCCCCCAAGGGTCCAAGTACGTAATAAATCATATACTCTCCGAAAAAGTAGCCGACAGAACTACTATCCGAAGCCTAAGTACCTAATTACTGGGTACTTTGGACCCTTGGGGAAGTAGCAGCAGTAGTAGCCGTCCCCTAGAGTCCCTTTTTGATATGAGACTAGAGCCTACACTAAAACCGTCTTGTTATTCAGGCCCCGAACCTTTAAATACCCTTGTAAAGATCCCTAAACCCTGAACCCAAGAACCTTCAAAGATTCCCAATGTAGGGGCCTTAATAACTAGGATAGGGTTGTGGGGCCCATTGTACTATAATTAAACTCAGGAGCCCCCAAAATAGTATAGGTAATTATAAATGTCCCAGTCATTCAGGCTCCTTTTGTTAAACCCTGTCGCCGCGTTCCACCAGGTCTCGGTCCAAGAAGAAGAAAAAGAAGGTGCGGGCCCCGCCATTTGGGGGCGGCCTCTCGTGATACGGCGGTCCGATGGTTTAAATTTGTTAGTAAACCTTCTCTTAGGGTTTCTATGTTCTACCATAGTGTATCCCGAAACCCAGTCTAGCTATTACGGCCCCCGTGTTTACCGCCAGCCCGGACGTACAGCTTAGGGGCTTCATGGGAAAAGGCCAGAGCCCCATTATTTTTGACAGTGCCCCTTATTCTCATTCAAGACTAGCCACCAGCTGTCTGCTACCATCGTCCCCCATCAAGACTGGCCATGGTACAACAAGAGAGATGCTGATGTAGCGACTGCAGAATATTGATAAAACAGCATGCTGGACTCCTTGTATAAACCCTATAAGATCAGGATTCGTTGTGATGAATCATGAAGGGTCTCGTCCAGAGAGAGTAGGACTTTCAGTGTTCAGTAAGCGGCGGTTTGTGGCCACTCTTGCCGTGGGTCTCCGAGCGGCTGCGGGTCCAATCTCTGGGCTTATGTTAAGGAATCCTAGAGGCTCCTCATATGGTACCATTATGGAAGTAGGTCTCAAAAGACCATTCTTATTACGGCTTTAGGGACCTAATTCCATAATGGTGGTATATGTGGAGCGTCTGGGTTAGTGGTTCACCAAATTTTTTGCACAACTCGCAAAACGAACGGCGACCTTACACCTCACACACGAGCCTTAAACCCGACGCCATGAGGACAAGATCAAGAAAGAGAAGGGCGATGGCGAAGGCAAAGAAAAGAAGGAGCCAAGTGAGTGCCACCAGTTACTCAGCATTTGACAGGTCTCTGTTCTGTTTTGACTGCCTGCCCTTAAGAGGGTTTAGTTGTGTTTGGTTTGCAGGGAGTTCGGCTGCATGCTTAGGGTTGTGGGTGCAAGGTTGAGAGTGTGGGCCATGGGTTTAGGGTTGTATAAGTCTCTACCCTAAACCCTAAACCCTCTAGGTCCAGCCAAGGATTTCGGAGGTTCTCCAGGGCCGGGTACAATGATGATTTGAGTGTTCAGATGTGTTCAGGGTTTGGGGTTTGGGGTTTAGGGTTTAGGGTGTCGGGTTTCAGGGTTTAGGGTTTGGGGTATGAGTGACGCCAATGCTGAAGCCTGGTTGACGACTTGTTGGAATCTTGATCATCCTGCAAAATTTTGTGGCAAGAGCAGGCGGTTTGGGGTATCCTGAAACCCGACACAGTATTTTGGGCCCGGAACCCTAAATCCTTACTATTCAGAACCCCTGCAGAACCCTGAAGCGCGAGTTGTCATGATGGGATTCATGGTGAGGCCCACAACCCTGCAGAGTCCATCGTCCATCGAAGGATCGTGTTAGGCTTCAGGTTTGCAGTTTCACATTCACGACTTTGGGTTTTCGGCTTCCGGATAGTTTAACTCAGGGTTTCGAGTTGGGCCTAGGGTTATCTGAATCCAAGCATAGCGACACGAAAGCCTCAGTACACCCTGGGACACCCGAATGAAAATTCACATGCCGTCAAATAAACGCCAGAGAGACCCTGCAAACTTTTATGACAAACAAAGTTATACGCACCATGACAAAAACACGTCGCACTGCGGTAGGCCGTACACCTGGTTTATGTTCCTAAACCCTAAACCCTACAGCCCAACAGCCCTAGCTGCCCTAACTAAACCGGCAAGTGGAAAAGATGTAGCAAAAAAACAACAGCCCTAAGTCCTAAAACCGTAAGCCCAAAAGCCCCCAAAACCCCTGAAACCCTTAAAACCCTGTAAACCCTGAACCCTTAGAACCCTTGAAATCCTTAAAACCCTACACCCTAAACCCTAAACCCGAACAGCCCTAGACCCTGAACCCTGAGAACCCTAAACCCTAAACCCTACCCCCTAAACCCTAAACCCTAAAAGCTAAAAGCCCTAAACCCTTAAAGCCCTAAACCCTAAACCCTTAAAGCACTACCGCCCGCAGGACAAGAAAAAGCGAAAGGGCTCTGAGTCTCCCGGAGGTACCCGGAAGCGAAAGAGCAAGTGGGGTCCCGACACGGCCGGGCTGGCCTGTGTCCTTTAAAGGGTCTAGGGTTGAGGGGTCTAGGAAGATTAGGGTTTTAGGGTTTAGGGTTTAGGGTGAAGGTTTAGGGTTTAGGGGTTTAGGGGTTTGGGGTTTAGGGGTTTAGGGTGTAGGGTTTTAGGGTTTGGGATTTGGGGTTTGGGGTGTAGGGTTTAGCGTGTGAAGGGTTTAGGGTTTAGGGTGTTAACGGTTTAGGGTTTTAGGATTTAGGGTGTTAAGGGTTTAGGGTTTAGGGTATTCAAAGGGAAACATAAGGCGCTCCCTATAACGGTTCCTATAGGGCTCTACAGGGTTTAGAGCTTCCGGGCTTAAGGGTTTAGGGGTTTAGGGTTTATAGGTGTTTAGGCTTTTGGGTTCCAGGTTTTGGGGTTCATTTCTGGGTCTTTTTACAGGATCTCAAGCCCAACACACAACATTGGAGCTCGAGTCTGGGGCAAGAGGTTTAATTCAAACCTGATTTCGGATTCTCTCTCTACTCCATTTGCCTCTCTCTCTCTCTCTCTTACGCGCTTTGTTTTCGGCAAGGGCGCCGACCACTGAAACGCTTCAAAGGTAATTTTTGTCTTTATTCATCCGAAACCCTAAACCCTAAACCCTAAAACCCTAAAAGCCCTAAACCCTAAACCCTAAACCCTAAAACCCTAAACCCTAAACCCTAAAACCCCTAAAAGCCCTAAACCCTAAACCCTAAACCCTAAAACCCCTAAACCCCTAAACGCCCATCCGTACGCGTTTTCTGTTTCGGGCCCCCGGCGCAGGTGACGGAGATCCAGGGCCAGGCCGAGGCGGA
>CAJNDV010037589.1:0-14698 GCA_905221635.1 Symbiodinium sp. CCMP2456 | reverse complement strand
TTCCGTGAACGTAACCCGACTCCCGAAGGCGAAGCACCAAAGGAGATCGACGCCAATCAACTCGAGCAGATGCAGACCACGATCCGCAGCGAGATCGAAGGCATCGTCGAGCCGCTGCTGCCGAAACTCGCCCTCGGCGAGAACGACTTCAAGCAGGTCAAAGTGAACTTTGTCACCGACCTGCCGCAGGCGGAGCTCCCAACGCCGTCGCTCGCTACCAATGCCCTGGGCATGCTAGGGAGGCACGCCAATACGCTGGCGATGCTCGGCCTCGCCGTGGCGGGCCTCGTGATGCTGCGGTCGATGGTGACATCCAGCGGCGGCAAAGACGGGTCGGCCCAAGGCATCCCCGCGCTGAAGATCGAGAACGATCAGTACGCCGAATCGGATGCCCAGGACGGTGAGGATTCTCAGCGGCCCAAACTCAAGCTCCGCAAAGCGGACACGCTCAAGGGAGACCTCTCGGACATGGTGGCGAGCGATCCCGACGCCGCCGCCGCTATTCTTCGCTCGTGGATCAACAACGCGGCATGACGCCGCCCGTCAATCGCGGATAAGGCATGACGCCTGTCGCTGAAAACTCGCTACGCAAGGCCGCGGTATTCGTCCGTGGTCTCGCGCCTGACGCCGCCGCGGCAATGCTCGGTCGGCTCTCCGCTGAAGAAGCGCGCGCCTTGCGTGTCGCTATTGCCGAGCTTGAGCAAGCAGGGGACGGCAAACCAGCGACGAGCGCGTCGATGCCAGCTTCCCAGGATGGCTCGGTCGAGTTGCAGCTGAGCACCTCGCCCTACAACCCGGGCCCTCAGAATAAGCCGCAGCCAACTACCGAGCCTGAACCGCTCGATGGAGCCGCTTGGTTCCGCCAACTCCGCGACGCCGACCCGCAATCGATCGCCGACTACCTATCGCGCGAACAACCGCGGGCTATCGCTCTGGTGCTCGGCTACCTTCCGCCGGACCTTAGCGCGGGAGTCCTCCAATGCCTGCCGGCGGAGGAGCAACCGCGCGTCGTCGCCCAACTCGCCGACCAGCACGAGGCGGACCCCGACAGCCTCCGTGTCATAGCGACGGGTCTTGCCGACTGGGTGCGTCGTCACCATGAAGAAGACCAGCGGCGCTCGACGCGAGTCGCGACGATCCGCCAGATCGTCGCCGCCACGCCAGAAGATAAACGCCGCGGTTTGCTGGCGACACTCGCCGCGTCGGAGCCGCACCTGGCCGCCGCACTTGCCGACTTGACGCCACAGCAGCCGCCGAAGCCCACGCCAGCCGTGGCGAAGCCAACGCCCGCGCCACAACCGCAGCCGACGCTCACGATCGACGACCTGCGGCGTGTCGATGGCCGAGCGCTCGCCGAAGCGGTCGGCTCACTCGACGCGCGGACGGCGCTGCTGGCCCTCGCCGCGGCGCCCGACGAGGTAGTGAGCAACCTGACGGCCGGCTTGCCCCGGATCGCAGCGCGGGAACTACGCCAGCGGATGCACCGCGTCGGCCCGACGACGCTCGTCGAGATCGACCGCGCGCAATCGGCGCTCGCCCTTGCCGTCGAGCAGGTCGTGAGCCAGCGCCGTACCCAACGCTCCCTTACCGCTCCGGGGGGCATGATCGATGGCTAGCATTCTCCGCCAAGGACTCAACCGCATCACCGGCGCCGATGAAGCGCCGCAACCGCCGGCGTTCACGCTCAGCGACATGGCGTCACAGGGCGACGCCTACGTCCACACGGTGCGAACCGAAGCGACGAAGGTCGTTCAGAAAGCCAAGGCCGAGGCCGACCGCATCCGCAAGAAGGCCGAGGCCGACGGGCAAGCCGCCGCCAAGGCGTCGATGGCGAAGTTGCTTGACGAGCGTATGGGCGCCGAGTTGGCGACCTTGCGGCCGGCACTGCAGTCCGTCGTCTCCGAGATCGAAGCCGCCCGCGGCGAGTGGCACGCCCACTGGCGGCAGTCCGCCATCGGTCTAGCTGTCGCGATCGCTGAGAAGATTGTCCGACGCGAACTCCGCGACGATCCCACGATCAGCCAAACTTGGCTCGCCGAGGCATTGGAATTGGCCGCCGGCGCCAGCGACATCACCGTACGCGTCGCGCCGGTTGACCTGGAAAGCCTCCGGAGTCACGCCGAGGCGCTAGCCGCTTCGATGTCCGGAATAGGCGACGCCCGTTTTGTCGCGGATGAATCGATCGAGCCCGGCGGTTGTCGCGTTGAGACCCGACACGGCTCGATCGATCAGCAATTGAAGACGCAAATCGACCGCTTGTTCGAAGAACTTTCCTAACAACCCTCCCTCAACCGCAACCGACATGGACGACCTAGCGATCGTCGCCCAAGCGCAGCCGACCGGCATGGTCGGGAGCGTCGTCGAGACGACCGGCCTATTGGCCACGGTCGCCGACCTCGCTGCGCCGGTGGGCTCGGTCGTGACGATTGGCGCGCGGACACGCTTCGACCGTGGCGCCGTCGAGGGGGAAGTGGTTGGCTTCCGCGGCCGGCTGACGATGGTGTCGCCACTCGGCAGCCTCACCGGCATTCGACGCGGACAGCCCGTGCGACTCGTCCAAACACAGCGTCGCCTTGCGGTTGGTGACGCGCTCCTAGGGCGCGTCGTCAACGCCAACGGCGAGCCTATCGACGGTCGCGCGCGACCCGCCCTGCCCCACCGTGTCGAGATCAACCGGACGCCTCACCCGGCGCTCGACCGCCCGCCGATCAAGACCATGCTGCCAACCGGCGTGCGGGCGATCGACGCCATGCTCACTTGCGGCCGCGGTCAGCGACTTGGCGTCTTTGCCGGTTCGGGAGTCGGCAAGAGCACGCTCCTGGGCATGATGACGCGATATACCGCCGCCGACGTTGTTGTCATCGGATTAGTGGGCGAACGTGGCCGCGAAGTGAACGAGTTCCTCGAACGCGACCTCGGTCCCGAAGGACGGCAAAAGAGCGTCGTCGTTGTCGCCACGAGCGACGAGCCGGCTCCGATGCGGCTACGGGCGGCTTCGACAGCGACCTCGATTGCCGAGCATTTCCGCGACCAAGGACGTGACGTGTTACTGCTCGTCGATTCCCTGACACGCACGGCGTTAGCCAGCCGAGAGCTTGGCCTCGCCGCTGGCGAGCCGCCAACAACGCGCGGCTTCCCCCCCTCGACCTTCGCACTACTCCCCAAGATTGTCGAGCGCGCCGGCTGCACCAGCCGCGGCAGCATCACGGCGTTCTACTCGGTTCTCGTCGAAGGCGACGACTCCGACGAACCGATCGCCGACTGCGTGCGTGGCCTGCTCGACGGGCACGTCTGGCTGAGCCGTAAGATCGCCGCTCGGGGGCATTTCCCGGCGATCGACGTCAATCAGAGCATCAGCCGCTTGATGTCCGAGATCACGCCTACGCAGCAACAGGCCGCTGCGCAGGTTGTACGACGACTACTTTCGGCCCTGAGCGAGAACGCCGACTTGATCTCAATCGGGGCCTACCGACGCGGCGCCGATCCGATCGTTGACGCAGCGATCGAGTTGCGTAGCGAGATCGACGCTTTGCTCCAGCAGAAGGTCAGTGAGCCATCGGCTCCCGAGCAGGCCATCGCCGCGCTGGTTCAACTCGCCAACAAGGCCGCGAACGTCGGCGCCAAGCCGCGCCCCGCCGCGCCGGCGCCGATGACGACAGCCCAACGCAAATAGTTCCTAGGAGTCTCCGCCCGTGGCCCGTCCCTTCCGACTGCAAACCGTCGCCCGACTACGCGAAGAGCGTCGCGACGCCGCGCGTGCGCAGTTGGCCGACGCCTTGCGGGCGGCGGAAGTGCTCGAGGACAAGAGGCAAGATCTAGCAAGGCTGTTCGATGAGTTGCTCGAAGCCCGCCGCCACGCCGCTTCGAGAGCCGACACCAGCTGGCTGATGAGCGCAGGGCGTTACGAGCTGGTGTTGCGGGCCGACGAGAAGACCCTCAACGCCAATATCGCCGCCGTGGAACAAGAAATCGATCGCCGCCGTCAGCATGTGGCCGAGGCCGACCGCGATCTGCGAGCCATTGAAGTACTGAGAGAACGCGCTGAGCTAGAAGCTAAGAGGGAAGCCGCTCGACGAGAAGCCAAGGTCCTTGACGAGTTCGCGTCCCGGGCCGCGTACGTCACCCACGCCGATGTCGACGGACTCACCCAGGCGTTCTGAGAGGAATAGACCATGCAGTTCCTATTCGCCACCATCGGGTACACCGCTGTCGCTACCGTTCTGTCCACGCTGCTGTGGGTCGGTTACCTGTGGCAGACCGAACGCCTCACCGACGAGCGGTTGTTCCGGATCATTGCGATGATCCACGGTGTCGAGACGGGTGAGAAAATCGAGGCGATCGCTCCCATCGGAGACCAATCGTCGGAAGAGGAAGCATCCCTCGAAGAGGTGCGCCGATTGCGACACCTGGCGCTACGGAACTATGAGGCCCGTCAAGAGTCACTCGACCGTGGCAAGTCCGAATTCGATCACAGTCTTGGCCAACTCGTTGAGCAACGCAACCGCGTCGATCAGATGGCGACGGAGTTGAAGAAGCGCATTGACCAAGTCAGCACCGAGACGATCGAGGAAGGCGTTAAGAACGTTGTCCGCGACCTCAAAGTGGCCAAGCCCGAAAAGGGAAAAGAACTGCTGCTGCGGATACTAGAAAGCGGTGGGACGGATCCCGATGCCAAGCAACAAGCGCTCGATCAAGTAATTCAGATCATCAACACGATGCCGATCGACACCTGGTCCGACATGCTGAACAAGTTCGAGGGCCCTGCTGAACTGGATCAGCTGCACCGGATCCAGGCCCAGCAACTCGAGGGCGGCGAGAAGCGGCGAGTCCTCCAAGAGGCGCTCGGCCAACTGGGAAACAAGTAACACCGGCAACGCCCGACACGAGCCCGATCATGCCCGAACAAGTCCAATCTAGAGCGTCGCTGCTCACGCTGACAGCGTCAAAGCCGCCTCGCGCCGAAACGGCTCGCGACGCTGCCGGCGACTTCGGCGCCGAGCTGACGACAGCGGTCGAAGAGATAACGGCTCAGCCCGCTGAACCGTCGACAGGAAGCGCTGCTAGGACGAAAGCCAAGGACGCAAAAGCGGCAGCAGAGCGGAGCGACGAAGTCTCAGACGCCGAAACCGCCGAAGCCGCAGCTTCCGAAGCGGCAGCGGCCGCAGCCGAGGCCTCTGCCGTTGAAGAAGCCGAAACCAACTCTGAAGAAGCGGCCGAGGAGGCCGAGTTACTGGCGACCTTCGTTGTCACTGAGACAATCGTCTTGGAAACATCGCCCGACGTTGTCCTTCCCGAGGACGCCACCACCATGATCGACGTCGAGTCGGGCGCCAATTATGGCGTCGGTGAGGCGTTCAGTTCCGCAACCGAAGGGTCCACTTCACCCGACGCATCCGCGGTTATCGACGCCGTTCTCGATTCCGATCTCGCTGCCGAAGCCGAGCAATCGCCCTCGCCATTCTCAAACGAAGGTGACCCGAACCCAACGCAGCTTGCCGCCACGACTCACTCTGACGCTGAGGATGCGCTGCTGAACTCCGGTCAGCCACAAGCCGCGATCCAGGGCTCTCTGGATCAAGGGTCAAGCGTCGCTGTGGCAGATGCCGCTGCTCTCAGAGCGAGCGACTCCGCCGAGATCGACAAGTCATCAACCGAGCAGCAGGACGCCGAATCGCACGACACACCGGAGGCGCCTCGCGCTTCCGCCACCGAAGCGGCGCTGGCCGTCGCCGCATTGCCGCGAGAGTCCGACAGTGATTCAGGCGAATCTTCGCCCCATGAAGCAGCGGACCCAACCGAAGCCAACGCTATAGAGGGAGCAAGATCACGTGACGCGGCTCGGGCCGAGTCGGCCGATGAGGCGGCCCTCCCCGAACGGCCGAACATCGACCCGGCGCGGTTCGTTTCGCGGGTCAGCCGCGCGATCGAGTTCGCCGACCAACGCGGCGGAGGCCCCGTCGAGTTGCGGCTGAGCCCGCCGGAACTCGGCTCGCTGCAAGTCAAGATTCAGGTCAAAGACGGCGTGATGACAGCGAAGCTCGAGGTCGAGACCCCCGCCGCCCGCAACGCCCTGCTCGACAACCTGCCGGCGTTGCGCGACCGGCTCGAACAACAACAAGTCCGCATCGACAAGTTCGACGTGGACGTCCGCGACCAACAACAGCAGCGCGGCGGCGATTGGCGCCAACACCAAGACCAGCGTCAGCAAATGGATCAGCAACAACCGCGTCACGACACGCGAGCACCGCGGCAACCGCCGGCTGCGGCGACCACGACCGTCGAGGCCCGACCCGTCCGCACAATCTCGTACGCCAACAACGGCATCAACCTCGTTGTCTAAGCGTCGTCCAGCCGCTCACGCAAACGCCCCCCCAAAGCGACTATGACACTAATCGACGACTCAGCCGCCCAAGCCGCAGCAAAAGCGAAGTACGCGCAGACACAACAGACATACACGCCCAAGCGAAGCTCGGTCCAAGACATGGACCTCGACGCATTTCTGAACCTGATGCTCACCGAGCTTCAGAATCAGGACCCGCTGGACCCCATGGACAACCAGGAGATGCTCAACACCATGGGGCAGATCCGTGAGATCAGTGCGAGCGATAAATTGACGGCGACTCTCGATTCCGTGCTGCTAGGGCAGAACGTTTCGACTTCCGCGGGTCTCATCGGTAAGGAAGTCGAGGGATTGACCGACGCCGGACGACGCGTCACGGGCGAAGTCTTGCAAGTCTCAATCAACGATGGCGCCCCGGTCCTTGAGCTGGCTGTCGAAACTTCCGCCGAAGCCGGCTCGGCCGAAGGCAAGATCGATCCCGGCACGTACCGGTATGAAATCGTTTGGGAGACCGAAGATGGCGTCTTTAGTGTTCAAACCGAGGTCGATACCGAGGACCTGGGAGATGACTTCCAGGGGTCGATCCAGTTGCGAAATCTCCCGCAACTAGACGCAAAAGTGCCCCGCAAAGTCTACCGAACCGATGGCAATGGCGATCCGCGACTCGTTGGCACACTTCCCAACGGGACCTCTAGCGGGTTCACCGACGCTAAAGCGACCGCCGAGTTGGGCTCCGAGACCCTCACCGGCCCGCGTAGCATCTTCGCCTACGCCGAATCGATCAAAGTCAAGCTATCGAACGTCAGCGGCATCCAGAGACTGGTGAACTAGCTTCGTCGAGAGCAATACAAAGGGTGGGCCGTCCGACGCGATCGTCGGGCGTGAACGGAACAACAACGCAACCCACGGATACGGGAGCGAGAAGAAATGGGTCTACAATCCGCTATGACCACGGCCCTCACGGGCATGCAAGGGTCCGAGACGGTCATCGATGTCGTCGGCAATAACATCGCCAACTCGAACACGGTCGGCTTCAAGGCGTCGGACGTGCTCTTCGCGACGCAGTTCCTTCAGACACAATCGATCGGATCGGCGCCGAGCGACCGCAACGGCGGCACCAACCCCCGCCAGATCGGCCTCGGCGTGAAGGTCGCCGAGATTGCGCCCAACTTTAGCCAAGGCACGATCGAGATCAGCTCGAACCCCCTCGACCTCGCGATCCAAGGCAGCGGCTTCTTGATGGTCCAAGGCTCGCAGGGCGAGCAGCTGTACACCCGCAACGGCCAACTCAAGCTCAATAGCGAGAACCAGATTGTCACCGCCAACGGCAACAAGTTGCTCGGCTATGGCTTGCGTGAAGGATCCTTCGAACTCAACGAAGCGTTTGTCCAGCCGCTGACAATCGCCCTGGGCGGCGAACGCGTCGCGCAAGCAACGACCGAGGCGGTCTTCCAGGGTGTGCTAAACCCGACCGTCAACGCCGGAACGGTACCGGCCGCAATCCAATCCGAAGTGATGGGTGACGGGTCCGTCGTCTACCCGAACGGCGAAGTCACGACCGGCACGGGAACGGACGCCGACCCCTTTGTCACCACCGACCTTTTCAACTCGGACGATGTCGAGATCCGAACCCCGCCGACACCGGGTACGGCGGCCTTCTCGACACCCGGCACACCGACGGGGCTCGTGGGCGGCACCTACGCCTACCGCATTACCTACGTTGACGGCAGCGGCCGTGAAACGTCCCCGTCGACGGTATTCAACGTCACCGGCGTCGGAGTCGACGACCAGATCGATTTGACCGATTTGCCCGATATCTCGTCCATCCCCGGCAACCCCTACACCAATATCAACATCTACCGGCTTGACCCGGGAGCGACTGAATATCGGCTGAGCGGAACGGTCGCCATGGGAACCACAACGTTCACCGACGGCAACGACGTTTCGGCAGGCGCCGCGCTCAACACCAACACGTTGGAGAACGGTTCGTATACCTACTACGTCACCTACCTCAACCCCGCGAACAACAACGAGTCGCGGCCCTCGGTGGCGCTTGGGCCTTTCGCGGTCAGCGACGATGACAGCTCGGTCCGGCTGGATTTCACCGACCTGCAGTTGCCAACCGATCCGAACTACAGCCGGATGAAAATCTACCGCAACGCGGAGGGGAGCACTGCGACGTTCTATGAGGTCGCCAACCTACCGCTGCCAACTCCCGGCGCCGATAGCTGGATCGACAAGGCGCCGAGCACTTCGATCACGGGCAACAGCCAGCTGAACTTCGACGGCGTCGGCGCCGCGGGCGGCACGCTTCTTGCCAACGTCCAGCTCCGAAATGGATCGACCTACGCACGTCCGTTCGCCGAACTCGGCACTCTGCAATTCACGGGCGAGGTCGGCGGAACTCAGCAGGCGCCGCAATCGCTTGAAATCACCGCAACAACGACGGTGCAAGACTTCCTTGACTTCGTCAACGACGCACTCGGCCTGCAACAGCAGTCCAACGTCAATGGTAGGCCACTCCCGGTCGGCGGCGGCTCGGTGTCGATCGTCAATGGCGTCGTCACCGTGACTAGTAACTACGGCGAAGAGAACACCGTGGGCATCCCGCTGACGGCCTTCCGTCTGACGCCAGCCGGACAGGTTGTGACCCAAACGGTCGATCTCACATTCTCCGAGTCGCAAGAAGCCAATGGCCCTGGCACCTCGACCGAGTTCGTCGTCTACGACTCGCTCGGCTCGCCGCTAACGGTGCGGATGACGACGGTCCTCGAGGCCGCCGACAGCAACAGCACCACCTATCGTTGGTACGCCAGTTCGGGCGACAGCCAGCCGGTCGCGCCGGAGCTAACGACCGTCGTCGGTAACGGCCTGATGGTCTTCGACAGCCGCGGCAATCTCATCAGCTCGCCCTCCGCACGGATCAGCGTCCAACGGGAACTGACGGCGAGCGAATCGCCGCTCGAGATCGAGCTCAACCTCGAACAAGTAACCGCGCTCGCCGAGACCGACTCCTCGGGCAACGCGGTCAGCAGCCTCAACATGGTGCGGCAAGACGGCTTCCCGCCGGGCGTGCTCACCGACTTCATCATCACCGACAGCGGACTGATCCAAGGCCAGTTCTCCAACGGCACGCAGCGAACATTGGGCCAGGTGCTGATGGCGCGCTTCGCCAACGACGGCGGCTTAAGGCAGGTCGGTAATGGCCTCTACTCGGCAAGCGTCAACTCCGGCACAGCCTTCGTTAGTTCGCCTGGTGAAGACGGCATTGGCACACTGACGGCGGGCGCCGTCGAGCTTTCCAACACCGATATCGGTCAGGACCTCGTGAAGATGATCCTGGCGCAAACACAATATCAAGCCGGTTCGCGGGTGATTTCAACCGCCCAGCAGCTGCTGGACGAGCTCTTGGCGCTCAACCGCTAAGCCGCGTCGGCGTGAGCTAAGTTACTTCGGCGGATCGTGCGCGCCGCACGGTCGGCTGCTGGTTGTAAGGGTAGTGACGGTGATCCGGTTGAATCGACTCGACGAAGAGGCGTTTCTGCTCAACGCAGAATTGATCAAGTACGTCGAGTCCCGCCCGGACACCTTCATCACCCTCACAACCGGCGATCGCATCGTCGTCACCCAATCGATGGACGAGGTCATGCGGCGGACACTGGAGTACCACCAGACCAAGGGACTGCTCCCCCCCACGGGGAAGCAGTCGTAGCGGCAGCTTACTCACTGACTTTACGGCCACATGGACATCGCAACAGTCGTCGGCACGATCCTCTCGATCCTATTGATCGTGGGCTCGATCATTGTCGGTGGCGGCAGTTTCATGGCGTTTATTGACATTCCCTCGATCCTCGTGGTGATCGGTGGGTCGATCGCCGCTGCGCTGATCTCGTTCCCGCTGCCAAACTTCCTGGGCGTCTTTGGCGTCACCATGAAGTGCGTCTTCTGGAAAGTCGACTCCACCGAAGACGTCATCAAACAGATCGTCTCGCTGTCGGAGGTCGCCCGTCGTGAAGGGATCCTGGCTCTCGAAAGTAAGACCGCTGAGATCGATAACGACTTCATCAAGCTCGGCATCCAGATGGCGGTCGACGGCACGCGGCCCGAGGTGATGGAGGATATCCTCCGCACCGAGCTCGACGCCATCTCCACACGCCACCGCGACGGCAAAGCCCTGCTCGACTGCATGGGCCGCTTCGCCCCCGCCTTCGGCATGATCGGCACCCTGATGGGACTCGTGATCATGCTCGGCGACATGAGCGATCCCTCGAAGATCGGCGCCGGCATGGCCGTTGCGCTCTTGACGACGCTCTACGGCGCCATCGCTTCGAACGTCTTGTTCCTGCCTTTCGCCGAGAAGCTCGGCTACACGAGCAAGAAGGAGCGACTCACGATGGACATCATCATCCGCGGCGTTATGGCGATCCAGTCGGGCGAGAACCCACGCGTCATCGAACAAAAGCTCAACACGTTCATCCCCCCTTAACAGCGGGCGAAAGAGGCGGCGTAGAAGCGTGGCTCGAGACTCGCGCCATCCGCCGCTGAGCCTCGCCAAGCGATCCCCACGACACCAAGCACGCCTCCAAACAGCTCACCATGGACGACGACGAACCAGTCCCCGGCATCCCCGAATGGGTCGTCACCTTCGGTGACATGATGTCGCTGCTGCTGACGTTCTTCATCATGCTCGTTTCGATGAGCGAGATGAAGCAAGAAGACAAGTTTCAGGCGATGCTGGAGTCGATGCGTCAACAGTTCGGCCACGAGTCCTCAATGGCGTCGATGATCCCCGGCAGCAGTCCCCCTCTGAACTCCTCGATGCCGGCCATGGCGGCCATGGGCCGCGCCAAGCGACTGGACATCATGCGTGGCGGTAACCCGGTGAAATCGACGACGGGCGACGCTTCGCTCGTCAGGACGATCCGACCGGGACGCGACACGGCCGTTGGCGGCGTGGTGTTCTTTGGCGAGGACGACGCAAACCTCACGGATGAAGCCAAAGAAAGCCTGCGGGCAATCGCCGAACAGGTCGCCGGCAAGCCGCAAAAAATCGAGGTTCGCGGTCACACGTCACGTAAGCCCGCCCCGCTGGGGCAAACCCACTGGACGCTGGCCTCCGAAAGGGCCGGCGTCGTCAAAGACTATCTGGTCGAGCTAGGAATCGACTCGGAGCGCATCCGCCTCGGTTCGGCGGGAGCGAACGAGCCGCTCGATAACAAGATCGACATCGAAAGTCGCCAACGGAATGCGCGCGTCGAGGTCCTCCTGTGGGACGAGCCTGTGACTCGTCCCGCCGCACCGGAGTAAGGCCGCCATGCCGCAAGAGAACGAAACCCCCACCAAGAAGCCTTCGTCCCTATTCCGCCTGATCAAGGCGTTGGGCATCGTCTCGGCGCTCGTTGTCGTCGAGATGGTAGGCGCCTCGATGCTGATCCCCTCTGCCGAAGAGACCGAGCAACTCGCCAGCGAGCTTGTTCAAGCCGCCAAAGGCGAAGAGATCACCTCCACGGACGTGGAGACCGCTAAGGTTGAGAAGGGCGTTGTCACCAAGGAGGTCGAGCTCTTGACCGACAACATCACCCGCTTCAATCCCGACACCGACATGACGCTGAACGTCCAGTTCTCGATTTACGGCGTCGTGCTAGCTGACGAGGAGGCGGAGTTCCTCCTTGAATACGCAACGAACTCCAACCGCATCCACGAGCAGATCATGCTCACCATCCACGCCGCCGAGTCAGCCGACCTCGCCAACGCCGGGTTGGGGTTGATCAAGCGTCAGATTCTTGAGAAGACCAACCGGACCCTCGGGCGGCCGATGCTGCGCGAGGTGGTTTTCACGAAGCTGAACTTCGTCGAACGATAGCGTTCGACGGAGCCAACACGCACGGAAGCGCGGCCCCGCCCGGGGCGTCTGGGTCTCATGGCTGACGACTCGCAACTCAAACAGGACGACATCGAAGCCCTGCTCGCCGCGGCGAGCGCTGGCTCGGCGGCGCCCGAACCCCCCAGCGCGCCTTCTACGTCGACGCCTTCGGCTGGGGATTCGTTCGCACTCGGGCAGGACGAGATCGAGGCGCTGATGTCGGGGGCGTCCACCGGGACCGCTGCCGCTCCAAGCTTCGCCGCGGGTCCGTCGCCAGGCTACGCCGCATCCGACAAGCCGTCAAACGACGTCGAATTGCTTCTCGACAAGGCCCAAGCCGCGATCGCCTCGCTCGACGAGTACGACGCTAGCGATCTCCCCGACGGCGTGCAGCCCTTCCGGCTCGAATCCTTCGGCGGCAGCCCCGCTAACACCGAGACCGCGACCATCGAGCTGGTTCGCGACGTGCAACTCGACCTGAAGATCGAGCTCGGCCGCACCCGGATGCCGCTGGAGGACGTCCTTCGCTTGCGCCGCGACGCCGTGGTGTCGCTCGACAAGCTGGCGGGCGATCCGGTTGACGTGTACGTCAACGGCCGCCTCATCGCCCGTGGCGAGGTCCTGGTGCTCAATGACAACTTCTGCGTCCGTGTGACGGAGTTGATCGTTGGTGATTCCGCGGTGGCGTAAAGCCGCTAGCGGCGCCTTTCTTCCGCGGTTGGTCTGGCCCGGCACGCCGCGCGTTCCTATAAGCCGACTCTGCGCCGATTTTTTGGCGGAATGGCTCAAGGAACGACCCGGACGATGCCGACACGCTTCTGCCCAACGCTGCTGCTAGCACTCGCCGCCGCGTGCGCGTCGGCGGACGTGGGCGTCGGCGCGGAAGCGATCGTTCCCCGCAACGAGTTCGCCCGGATCCGGCCCGGCGTGTCGTCGAGCGGGCCGCAGGGAATGCGGCGCGTCGATTCGAACGTCGAGCCCGCCACGTTCCACTCGCTGGGTCTCTCGGCGCCGCTCTCGCCTCCGAAGTCGGTGGTAGACAACGCTCTCCAAGCGACGAAGGACCCAAAGGTCTCCGAGCTGATTGTCTCGAACCCAGCTCCGGCGCCAGAGGAGAGCGTTCGCTTGCCAACCGAGCCGGTGGCCGAACCCGTCACCCTAACTCCCCCTACCAGCGCCGAGCCCTTGCCGCTCGCCATGAAGCCGGAACGGGCCACGAACCAACCCGATTCGCTGAACGTCGCTGCGCCGCCTGACGCCTCGCCCGGGCGACTCTTGCTCGGCGCTCCAGCCGACGACAAACCCTCGCAGCCACGGCACGGCGCCTCGTCCAACCCGCTCGACGCCGTCATGAACTGGCGTCCCTCATCGCAACAGATGACCGCCACCGGCGCCGGCTTGGCGATCACGGTCGGTCTCTTGCTGTCGTTCATCTGGCTCGTCCGCAGCATGGCACCGAAAGCGTCGCGACCGCTGCCGCGCGAAGTCGTCGAGGTCCTCGGCCGGACGCCGCTGGGAAGTAAACAGATGACACAGCTGGTGCGAGTCGGTCATAAGCTGGTGCTCATCGCCATCACGCCCGACGGCGCCGAGACGCTCACCGAGATCACTGACCCCGAGGAGGTCGCGCGACTTGTCGCCGCTTGCGACTCCAGCGGCGGCCGCGGCTCGACCGCCGAGTTCGATGCGATGCTCCGCCAGATGGAGTCCGAGCGCACCCGGCCCGGCTTCCTCGACACGAGCGACAACCACCGCTACGACGACGCAGCGTTCGACCCGCGCTCGCTCGCGGCCGCGTACGCCAACACCCCCGGAGGCCGTGGCGATGGTTAGCCTCCTCAAGGCGATGACTCTCGTGGCGATGCTGCTCGCTGCAACGACCGTGCTCGCACAGAGTGAGTACGACGCGATTGCCGCCGCCGCGGAGTTGCCTTCACCGGGCATGACGATCCTCGAACCTGCCCTCATCAGCGAGGCTCCCGAGGCGAAAGACGGCGAGCCCCTCTCGCTGATGGGGCTCGGCGGCCCGAACGAGTGGACGAAGCCCGAGCGGCTCAGCTCGACGCTGCAGGTGATGCTGATGATGACCGTCATCAGCCTTGCGCCGGCGGTGCTGCTGATGACGACCTGCTTCGTTCGCGTCATCGTCGTGCTGGGTCTCTTGCGCCAGGCGCTGGGCACCCAACAGGCGCCGCCCAGCCAGGTGCTCACCTCGATCACACTCTTCGTGACCCTGCTGGTGATGACGCCCGTCTGGACCGAGAGCTACGAGAACGGCATCAAGCCCTACACCGACGGCCAGATCCCCCTCGATCAAGCATTCGCCAATGCCGCCGCGCCGATGCGTGACTTCATGGGGAAGCAAATCGAGATGACGAAGAACGAGGAAAGCGTTCGGATGTTCTTGCGTCGACTGCCCGAGGCGATCGACCCCGAGACCAACGAGATCCGAACAAACTATCGGCTCTATGATCTTGAAGAGGGTTACGAGTACG
>CAJNDV010037588.1:2914-19091 GCA_905221635.1 Symbiodinium sp. CCMP2456 | reverse complement strand
CCACAAACAACGACAAACAACAACAAACAACAACACCAACAACAAACCACAACCACAACAACAACACCAACACCAACACCAACACCAACACCAACACCACCACCACCACCACCACCACCACCACCAACAACACCAACAAAGCGTCTGGGCCCAAGCAAATTGAGTGCCCGGGGGTTGGTGTGGGGTCTTTGGCCTGTCCTCCTTGGTGTGTGTGCGCCCTTGTTTCCTCTTCGGACTTGAGGGCTTCAGGGTGGCTTCGTTTTGACTGCGCATGTCTCGATGGTGCTGTCTCCGAGCGTTCTGTCTGGCTCTGACGTTGGCAGCAGTGGTCGGCAGCTCTCGGCTGCGGAAAGCTGGCTGGAGAGCAGTGGATCATGTACCCCCTCACAGAGCCTCAGCCGCACAATTCGACTCAAGGGACTGCGCTTTTCATCGAACCTGCTGGATTCAATGTCTACAATCTCCAAACAGCCCACGCAATCGGATGCCAAGCGAGAGCTTCGTATGTTGGTTGGCACTACGAAGAATGACACACTGGACGTCAAGCCCGAACCGGTGGACTTGGAGTCCATGGACTAAGGATGGAGACACGTTGGTACCCCGGTTTCATCGGGATTTTCAACATTGGGTTAGGCTCTGGTTACGCTTGGAATACCGCCGCTTCAACCGTAAGGCACCGCATTGGACCCCAACGCGATGGACTAAGGTACCCCGGTCTTCTGCCGCAGGAGCGCAGCAGTCGGCGCGGTGCAGGAGGTGTGCCTCCGCCCGCAGCTGTGCCCAATGCGTGAGTCCTGTCTGGGGACGTCCTGCCACATTCGTAGTAGCAGCTTTTTGCCCTCCACGGATATGCATGAGGCACCCGTCTTGCTGCCGCGGTGGCGTTCACTTCCACTTGCCTGCCACACAAAGCCTTCTGCGCAGGTACTTGGTCCCGGCTCGGCGGCATCCGCCCCATGTTTGCGGCGTGGCGACTGCCCTGGCTTTGCAGGAGCCCGCCTGCTTGTGGCTCTTGCTTGCCACTCACAGAGGGTGGGTTTTTCCTTCAGGGGTCCGTTGAGCGGTGACCATGGTTTCTTCGGAGTTCTTTCTGGTGCGCATTGTGCCCTCACTGACCACTGCTTGGAGCGCACCATAGCTCTGGAACGGAGTGCTTCCTTGGGCGGAGTGGGCTCAGAGCCGAGCTTAGTTTTCCCAACTTGGCGACCGCTCTGGACGGGCTGTCCCCTAGCCGTAGGCATCACACCCTGTGTGGAACCCTGCCCCGCTTTGCCCGGACCCCCGCATGGCCATCGGTCCAGGGACTAGACTCAGGCTTGCATGCGACCTTAGGCCTTAGGGTTGGTAGGATCACCTCTCCACAGGGCCCTGAGTGCTCGTACATGCGTGCCTACGGGCTGTTCTGCCCCCGCCATGGCAAACCGGGGCAGGCGTGCTGGCCAGGGCAGACGGAAAAGACCCTGTGATCAGCAACGCCAGGCTGAGAGAAGGCCGAAGCGACTGCGTGAGGCTGCGATCGAGGCCGCAGCTCTACGTCGTCCACGGAGTGCGGGGACGCGGACGCAGCTAGCTCGAACAGGCCGATCACAGCTTACAGCGCATCGTCGTCACCCGCACCCACCACACGGGTTGCAGAGGCACTCGAGTACGCTTCACTTAGGGACTATCTGCAAGAGGAGCCGACGGAGAGACATCTGCGCAATGAGCTTCCTCCAGATAAGTTTGTGGCGCTTGCTCGATTGATGGGTCGATCCCTGGGATCTGCCGGAGCTGATAGCGGAAGGTCCATGCAATCAGCCAGCGAGGCCACTGGATCTGGCTCCGCGGCTTCTGGCTCAGCTTCTGGCTCTACCTCGTCGCGACCAATGCTGCGGCCGATGCCGAAGACCAAGCCGATGCCCAGGTCACATGCTGCTGAGGTTTCCCAGCCACTCGCACCCTTACCGGTGGAGATGGGTGATGCCTCCTCGGCTGTCGTGGGGCTAGCTTCTTTGTCTGGCAAGGTGGGGTCCTTTAATTCTGCATCGGCTCTTCACGGTGACGTCGTGATCTTCGACTCTACCCCAACGACGACGGCGACAGCAGCGGCACCCCCACTCAGAGAATACCTACGGCCCACGCCGAAGATTCGAGGGCGCCTTGGTGGATCAATTCGGGAGCCGTCTTCTTTGGTGCCTCTAAAGCCCTCAAGCTCTTGGACAAGGCAGGTCAGGTTAGAATCATCGTCTTGGTCCTTGGTCAGGGACCCGATAGGCAGAGCCAACCGTAAAGCTTTGCTGAGCACCGAGCACCTCAGCGAAAATCCATTGACAGTCAACGGCCGCATGCTGGACTACAGGTCGGAGGGCGAGAGGGGTCCTAACGAGGAGGGCCACCCCGCCCCTACGACGGCCAGTTTGTCTGACATGCAACATGTTCCATCCCATCCGTCTTGCCAGATTAAGCGCAGCTGGCTCGGCGTGCGGGCCGAGGTTAGTTTCCTGCAATGCCATAATTGCAACACCCGCCTCGGCAGCGTCACTCATGAGACTGGCGGCATGCTTATGCCACGAGCCTATGTTTTTGCTCCAAAGCGTGAGCCCCTCAGGCCCCGGATGCTGGGCTTCGCCCACTCGCTGTGCGCGGTAACCGCACCTGGTGATCATTTGGGCCCCAGCCGGAAGCAAGAGATCAGCCATGTGACCTGCATACCTCAGCGGGGCCCCAAACCGTCAGCACGATTGTCTAGCAGCTGGCTTCTTCCGAAGCCCGCCAAACTTCCTCCCACCCTTAGTCGAGGCAGCCTTAGCAGCATCGCGGGCCTTTCTGAGGGTTTTGTGGCATCCCAGCTCAGTGGAGGCCTTCTGCCTCCACTCTTTCCAGCGCTTCTTTCTCTCTGCCACACTGACACTTTTTCGGTCGAGCTTGACCTTGGGACAGAGGTAAAGGGGGAGCGTCTTCCTCGTGATTTCCATCCCACAAGCTTTGCATCTGTGGCACGCATCATACAGAGTTTTGCCTTGCCTGTTGGTAGACATACGCCAGCTCGTAACTTCCTCCGTGATTTCGTGCGCACCCGGCCATTTGGCCTTGGTAAAGGCCTGAAAAACGAGGGCCCAACGTTTGTCAAAGGAAGCCTTGGCCGCGCATTCACGGGTTGCCGCGTGAGCTAGGCTCGCCGTGTGGCGGAGATCGGGCGCCTTAGCAAAGCCGTGCTCATTACAGAGGTGTTGGCTTCTCCGGAGATCCGGGCGCGGGGCTTCGCCTGGGCCAGTCCACCTCCGCAGTTCACCTTGGCAAGTGTAGGGTTGTGGCGAACCCTTTTCGTGCTACGGGCCTGCCTAAGTCGCAGGGCGGGCACCCGAGAGATATAAGGCTGGATGCCTTTCCTGCTCTCAGCATCTCGGTTGCTACCTCGCGCAGGGACCTCAGTGTACGCCGCTGTGGGGGCTTGCTTGCCTAGTATGCGAGAGCGTTGAAGGAGGTCCAGCCTCGGCCCTTGAGCCCTCAGACTCGCAGCCTCAAGGCAGGCTGACCCTCAACCGCTCCCACACAGGAGTGCGAGTCCCACGGCGCCACACAGCTTAGAGAGTCGTCCTTCAAGGCCCTGGCTCTTTTCCTAAGGAGGGCACCACCTTCAGACGCTCTTCCGCGCCCTTCTGAAGCTTTAGGCCCAGTCCTTGCAGAGGGGGAAGAAGAGGCGGGTGCCCTGTTGGGCCTCTCAGTGGCGTTCTGAGCCCTGTACGTGTGCACAGAAGGAGTCTCGTTTCCCAGCTTCCGCATCGCAGGCACGTAATTGTGGACTGAGGGAGTGGCGCTCAACCAAGGGTCTGGCTTGCCCCTGCCCCCAGAGCCGCTTTGCGAACCGTCCCTGACGGACCCTGCTCGTTCACTAGGGAGGGCCCCACCTTCCGAGGCTCCGCGGCGCCCTTCTGACGACTTAGGGCCAGCTCTGGTTGTGGGCACACTTGGGCCTGTGTCGTCACATCCTGTAACAGAGCTCGCAGAGCCTGCAGCAGTGCATGGGCACTGGGCCTCAGGAGTAGAGTCTCCGAGGGCCAAAGCCAGCGAAGTGCTGACAACCACTGCCTCCGAGACCGGACTACGGTCCCGGCAACCTTCAGAAGACAACTCCTCCGCACTGCCTGCCCCGGTCAAGTCAATAGTGGTTTGAGTAGTCTCTTTGAGCCATGTATAGGAGGGATGGAAGCCTCAGGAGGGGGGCGGATCAAGGTGTAATGCGGTACTCCATCAGTAGTTTCCAGCTTGACAGCAATTGGGGTGCGGTCCTTAGCACTGCACGCAACACCGGCACTGAACTTAGGAGCCAAGACGTAGCGCTGCCACGTTGGCTGCGTCCCCGCCTGTTCAGACTTGTCCCCGTGGGTACGCCGCCAGATGACGACCGGCAGCCCGACTCGTTCCGCCAGCCCTTGAATCATGGTCCCGTTAGCGTACGTTGTGATCTCCCCAGCCGCGGAAAGCCAAGACTCGAATTTCTGCGAGGAAGCAAACAGCGCTGAGAATCTTTGCCTATGTTTAGGGCTGGAGATATGCTGGATGGTCTGTAAGCGGAGCCACGATCCATCTCTCTTGACCTGCTCCTTAGTGAGCGCCTTGGTGTTCTCTGCGAGGTGTGCGGCCACACAACGGAAAAAGCAGTCACCGCATCCTCCCCAATCCTCGTACTGCCATTGTCGCTCGACAGCCTCCGCCGGATCACGAGGGTAAGGGAACGCAACGTACTGCTGGGCAGCAGGTGCTTCGCTACGGGCACTACCCTCCATATCTGCATCAGGCGCAGTGGGTGCGACCTCCTCCTCGGTATCAGTCTTGGCATCAACCTTAGGAGGGGGCGACCTGGAGCGGTCCCTGCCCTTGCCGCCGGAGGCACGGGCAGGAAGGGCCGAGACCTGGGACTTGTCCTTGCGGTCTGGCGAAGGAGTAGACTCGGAGTCAGCAGACTTGGTGTCTTTCTGAGCCTGCCGACGAGACGGAGGAGGGACTCGGACAGAGGTGACAGCAGAACCACCTTGACCAAATGTCACATGAAGCCGAAGAGTCCAGGACTCCTCTTCATCCTCTTGGATCTCGTAAGCCCAGTAGTGACGAGAGGCCTCTTCCTTAACAGGCATGGCCTTAAGGAACCAGCGTTTCTTTTTGCGACTCAAGACAGCAACCTCAGTCCACCCCTGGCTTGTAAGCAAGGTCTCGATGTCCTGTCCGTCCCAAGCCGCAGGGACGCCCTCAAGCGCGAGGTGCTTAAGACGACTAGCAACAACGTCAGAGTCCCTCTTCACAAAGCCGAGGTTAGCGCCGTTGCCCCGACGATGGAGCAGGGGCTGATTCCTGGAGGCCTGCAGTTGCAGGACCCGACGAAGATAGTCCTCGTCTGTTTCCTTTGGGTTCCTACGGATCCAGTAGGGATTCTCGGGTTCGCGAGCTCCCGGCTTGCTGACGAAAATCCCGCTAGTGCCACTAGCAGCCTGAAGCTTGGTGGCGACTTCAGGCTTAACCCGAACGTAGCCGACGAGAGTACGACATTGGCTCCCCTGAGACTCCTGCCATTGCCATTGTCCTCCAAGCAGGTCCACAACGGGAACCCCAACTTGGGCCGCGAGCGCCCTGACAACCTCAACTGGCGAGTCCTTAGCACTGCCCAGGAAGAAAGACCGGTAGTCGCCAGGGGCAACGAGACGAACAGTTTCCTTAGAAGGCTTAGGCACTGTGCTGGCTTTGACGCTTTTGACCGGCAAGGTCCAGGGGCCCCTAGCCTTGGAGATCTGCAGCAGCCCGACATCTTCCCAAGCAGCTCGCTGCTTGTCACGAGTGAGGCACGCACGAGTAAGGAACGTGCCGGTGACTCTAAGCGCCGGGCCAGTAAGCAACCCCGTTAAGGGGCTAAGAACGCCGAAAGCCTTCCACAAGTTTTGCAGCTCTTGTACCTCAGCACAAGAACTGAGCTCGACCAAGTTGCCAGTAGGGTCCAGCCCTTCCTTGAGCTGGTGCTTGAGCGCACCCAAAGTGACAGGTTTAGGCGCCAAGCCCGCAACCCAGTCCTGAGTCCGGCAAGCAACGAGCCTGGGCCCCAGGCCCATCTGCCGGAGTTTCCGAAGCCTGAAGCTGCACTTTCCTAGGACACGAGGACTCAGGAGCCCTGCCCACACTTTCTGCCGGCACCGAGGTAGTGGGGACAGGGTTGTGGTCCCACTCCCATGTCTCATCATCCCATGTTTCGTCATCCCACCACCACTTTTTAGTGATAGGATCACAGACGTAGCGATAGCCCTTCCAGACTCCATACTGCCAGCGCTTAGCAGATTCGTCCGGAGCAGAGGCCGCGCGTCTTGCCGCCGCGGCACCCTGATGGCCTGAGCCCTGCTGCTGAGGAGGTTGACGGCCATCCAAAGCCGTGGCCAAAAGTGAAAGGACCTCGCCCTCTCCCCCGCCTTGGTTAAGACAGGTCTTTAAGCCCTCAAGAAGCGCACGTGCCAACTCCTGGCCTCGGAGTTGCTGCCTGGGGCGTTCTTGGGGTTTAGGAGGCCGCCGATTGGTGGGTCGACGAGACTTCTGTTTGGGAGCCTTCAAACGACTAACCATGTCAACGATGGCACTCATGACGCTGTCATGCTGGGCTTGCTGTTTGTTTCGTCGCCGCCGCTTAGAGGCGGCAGCTCCTGCTGCCCCCCCCTACGAGCGTGTCAGAGACCTGCTGAAGCCACTGCCAGTAGCTGGTCTCTGGTGACCCGAACCTCTTTGGTTTCTTGGGTGGAAGGCGAAGACAGAAGCTCTCCACCCTCCCCGGTTCCACTTTGCGAGCACCGCTTGCGAGCAGCGCCCACCTCTGAGCATCAGGCCGAAACGACAAAGGACGTTTCTGTCGCGGCGGTCTGACACGCTGCTTTCCGACTCTACGGCACATCACCGCCCATCTGCTTCTAAACCGAAAACCGACAGTAGTGGAGCGGACTGCAGCACTTGCAGAGGCAGAGTCTTGGGCCCCCGCAATTTCTCTGAGTCTCACCCTCGTTCTCAAACGTCGCAACAGCCGTCGCGTTCTCAAGCTACGCAACTGTCGTCGCCAACGTCGTCGTCTGAGCAAGCACTTAAGCCTGGGAACATGAGCCATATGCTCATCACAGGTTGGCTCATACTGCCTCCCCGGGCACCTTTGGAAGGACTCCCGAAGAGCAGAAAGCCATCCCCAAAACCCCAAACCGCCCATCCAGGTCCAACACCAGAACGGACAGTCCCAAAACCAAAAGACACCAGATACTTTGCAAGCAAGCAGCTCGAATCCACCCGCCTGGCAGTCAAAGGCCAGGAAGCCATCATCGGCCGCATTGCGCGGTGCAGAAAAGCCAGCATCGCCGTACCCAGTCGTATTGCCCAGTGCCCATGGCGCCGAGCGAGTAAGAGTGTTATTAATTAGGGGGGCCCCAAGAGGGCCGGTGAAGTTCTCCACGACAACGTAGTCCGTAGAGCAAGTGCGAGTAGCGCCAGCACAAGAAAGCAGCAGCAAAGCAGTGCAAGCACGGGTCAAGGAGGGGAAAAGGAACGGCCGCCCCTGACCACAAGTCGTTCTAACCTTGAGGGGGTTCCCCTCAGGAGCATGCATCTTTTGGAGATGTCTTGAGTGGGCTCTTGCGGCCTCTGCTTGGACATCATTTGTTTGTTTCTTGCTGCCCAGTGGCAAATTACAAGGGGTCTTGTTCAGACTCTTGATTTCTCTTTTTGACTCAATCTCTTGTCCTACTTGCAGCTTTCGCACCACCGGCCTAGCCTCGTCTGAGCTTTGCCAATGGCCCGCATGAACTCCATGGAAGTAGCTGCCAAACATGCATCACAGCATATGTCAGCTAGCCCTTTGGGGAGGCCGAAGTCTTGCATGATACGTGTGGTAGCCACGGGGGACAGCGTATCGAAACATTTAGACCAATCAGGATTCAAAAGGAGCCCTTGGGTATGAAACTCTGCGAGGATGGACGAAGCAATCGCGTGCACGGCTTGGCCCGACCTAGCGCGGATCTCGGGAGGCAAATGCCACGAGGCCCACTTTTTCATGCCATCAGATTTGGTCCATGCCGTAATCCACAATCTCCAAAAGGTGTTGAGCACGCTTACGGGACGGGTATCAGCAACCTTGAGCATCCCACCAACAGCCTTTCCAGGCTTGGGGATACTGACCATTCTGATGCGATGCAAAGCTCCAGGGATCCTAGAGGCCTCATGCCACCTCAACGCAATACTGCGAAACGCATCGAGCATGTGAACACTCATGTGGGCGAGTTCTGGGCCCGTCCAGCCGTCAGGCCCGCAAGAGCCTTTCTGGGCCCGTGCATGCCTTAGCAACTCCTGAGCGGAAGGAGGGGATATGTCGACAGGTCTACACTGAGGCAAGCCCTGACGAAGCACTTCATACACTTCATCCTCAGAGGGTTTGTTAGCAGAGTGGTTTTGCCAGAAAGTTTTCCAGTAAGTTCGGACGAACAGAGCCCCCTGTTCCAACGACTCAGGCACGCTTTCGTCTTCGTTGACAATGCAGGCAGGAGCGGGTTCCTCCTTAGAACGAAGCCATCTACCAAGAGCCTTGGGATCCTCAATCAAACTGCGTTTCCATCGGGAGATAGAAGCCCGCTTCTCCTCAAGAGTTTGCTTCTTCACCTCACTAGAAGTGTTACGGATGAACAGCTCAAGGGCGCGCAAGTCAGCTTTCAGAATCGGCAACCGACTGAGCAACTTGACGACCTGACATTGAAAATATATATGACGTTGTAGCGCAGGTACCCTTGGACGTAGTCTGCACCCCCTAGGCGTCCAGGAGGACGCCCAAGGAAAGGAAGGGGAGGAAGAGAGGAAGCCGAAGAGAAGGAACTGAACCGCCAGCGCGAGCGCAGCGCGGAGACAGACCGAGCCCAGACCTTAGCTGAGATCAAAAGACCTAGGAGGCACCTTGGCAGTCCTCAAAAGCAGGAGCCGAAACTCCAAAGGCCATAGCAGCACCTTAGTAACGAGAGCCAGAGCTCCCTCACAGAGTCAACACAAAGCAGCCGGGCCGTTCAGGCCTTAGACTGCCCATGTCTCTCCCTCCAGAGAAGCTTGAGAGCCTCTGACATGTGATTCACTGTGTGCGGCGTGCGGGCCCAACCCAGACGAGCTTCTAAAGGACAGCTGGGTATGCGCACAGGCCTTGTAGCAGCGGTATGCGGACAGTGCCACATTAAGTGAGCAAACGTGCCAGGTGCATTACTGCAGAGCGAGCAGAGGCCGGAGGCCCGCTTGCCACTCTTGAGCAGCCACATGTCACTGACAACCGAGCCCAAGAGGACGTTTCTGTGCCCCGGACCAAGAGCAAGAAAACTCCGAATCTTTTCGAAGTCAACAGCATGGCAAGCCTTAACGAGAGTCTTTCACCATGAGCCGCCAGCATCTCCTGAGCTTCATGCCTCTGCCTGGCAGCATTGCCGTGCAGCCACTCCAAGAAACGAGCCCTGCGCCACGCATGCCTCAGAGCATGAAGGTTGGCAACCAGCAAGGCCTGATTTCGCAGGTCAACCTGCGCTCGCGCATGAGTGCACTGCTCACGTGCGAAGAACTGATGAATCCACTGCCATGGACCCGTCTCCCGCCAGTGATGCTTCTTCATCCAACGGCGGAGGAGCCCACAAGTGGTCCCAGCAGTATTTTCCCACTGAATGCATCCGCGTTGCCACATGTTGCCTGCCCTGCGAGCCAAGCGACCGGCCCACACCAAGTTAAGGTGCGAAGAGGCGCTATACAAAATCATCCTTAGTCGGTTGTTAACAGCCATACGACAGGCAGCGTGGCCCCGAGTGCAGATGTTGAATAAAGCGTTTGCCTCATTCCAACTGGGCAGTTTGCCCACCCATCCGTAGGCCGCAACGCCCTGGACTAGGCTAGAGGTGGCCCACACCGGGCGCGGCAAGTGGAGCCTTGCGAGACACTGCAAGTCAGCACGGCGTTTGGCCCTGCTAAGCCTGTCCTGCTCCTCAGTCGTGGGCTTTCTAGCCCCGTGGGACACTGAGCTACAGCCCACCTGAACCCTAGCGCGAAAACTGGACCGTAGGCCCTAAGCCCGAAAGCCTCATGCTTTATATTTACTGATAAGGCACTGTTTTCTTTCATTGGCGTTGATCTTGGCTTTCTTCGGATGTGCCGGGCTGCTCGGTAACCCAAACCATTCCAATTGCGCCCTTCTGGAGGCCATGGCCCCTCCTGGAATCTCTGCGGCGGCTTGCCTCGGCAGTCGCTGCCCACTTCGATGTCCACGTAGTACCTCCAAGCTGCTGGGGGTTTAGGGTTTCGGCTGTCGGGCTAGGGCTCAGGGGGCTTTCAGGCTAAGGGCTCTCCGTTTCAGAAACAAGTCATGCAAACAGGGTGCTCTATCAGGTTCCACAGACAAGTCGAGAAGTCAGGAACTTTCGCACATCTCATGCTGGAGCGTTTGATCACACAACTCTCGATCCTGCTGTACAATGCGGCGCTGCGTTCGGCTGCCACGTTTGGCAGCTTCCCGCCTTATGGTACCGAGAACTCATGCACACGACTCGCCTGCTGTACACTGCTGCATTGTCTTCGGCTGCCGTGAGCCACTTTGGTCTCGTACCAAACAAACCACGACATTGACCAAGAGCAAAAGGCTCGACAACCCCGTTCTTTTCATGATGCTTCCCAAAGTGAAGGATCGTGTGTCCTACTATATCTCTGGGGTGCGTTGCGGGGGTGGATGGAAGCTTTCCTGGAGACCATACACAAGTCTCGGCTGCGCTGAATGGCATTAGCCCGATGGCGTGTCTGCTGAAAAGCTAAAGGAAAAATGGTCGAGCTGCCGTGCGCCATGCAGTTAATTTGGCCTCGTGGAAAAGACCCTAGGACTGCTTATCTCAGCGACGAAAACAACAGTAGGAAACAACTGCAGCCGTGACTATTGTAGGTGCTTTCATGAACAACAGGAACAATATACAAGGCCAGGCTTCCAAGAGCAAGAGACTGAAGTGACGACTCCGTTCTTGTCATGTCGAATGGCGTTGGCCCGATAGCGCGTTTGCTGCAAAGCTGATCGAAAAAGATCGAGCCGCCATGTGCCACGGAGTAAATTTGGCCTCCTGGAAAAGACGAGCCACGACGTTGGGCCGTCGGCGTTTGCTGCATGTGTGAGCTACAGATGTAACAAGTGGGAAACAACTGCTACCTTCAGAACCGACTCTACAACGACTGCTCTCATCAAGACAAGACGGGCAAGATCACACAGCAAGCAATGCTGAAGATACGAGTAGCTTCGCCTGTGAGAGTTAATGCATCCTGGACTTAGGATGTCGACGCCGCCGAGCATGATGATGCCGGCGCTTGCTCAGCCGCCCGCGACACTTCCTGAGCTGTTCGCGCCGCCGAGGATGGTGCCGACGCTTCCTCATCCGCCCCTGGCACTTCGGACACAGATTCAGGCAATTCGCCTGACATCTGGCTGGAGTCAACAGTGACAGTCGGGGCCGTGTCCAGCAATATGGCAGAGTTCTGCGCGAAATGAGTGAGGCGAGAGCTGAGCTCCAAGAAGACCGTGTGGACTCCTGCCGCTACGGCCTTTTCATTCATCAAAGCTGCAACAGTGGAGCCAATACAGTAGCTGGACAGTGCGGCAAAAGCTCATGAAGTTCAGGCCAAGGAATGCCAGCAGGTAGTGGATCCTCGCAGGGAGCAGAGAGCAACTCACAGAGAGCATCGCTTGTCCAAGCGGGAGTTATAAACTTGCCGCAGTATGTGTACAAGATAGAGACTCTCCAATGCGGGACACACGGAAGCATCCGCAGCAGAACAATCCATGCGATCGCGCGGGCCAGGCGCAAGCGCACGTCTCTGTCGAACGCCACAGCTTCGACCCACATCGCGTCAAGGCAGCAGCTATCCGAAGGGCTGACAGAAGCTGAAGAAGTATTGCAATGTCGACGTGGTCAACACTTACAGGACACTAGACTAGAGCATGTTCCTGTAATGGTATACTCCAACATCATGACAGTATTCTCGACTCGACAGGCCGGACCGGAAAGCACTTCTGCCGACTTGAGGCTCACTCAATTGCGCGAAGCACTTCTCCATGCGAAATCAGAAATTGAACTCCGGGGCCGTCAGGGACTTTCGCACATCTGACACTCGAGCGTTCAATCACGCAACTCTCTACTGTACAATGCGGTGCTGCGTTCGGCTGGCAGGTTTGGCAGCTTCCTGCCGTATGGTACCGACTACTCCGGCGCAATACTCGCCTGCTGTACACTGCTGACTGCTGCACTGTCTTCAGCTGCCGTATGCCACCTTGATCTCGCGCAAAACAAACCATGACATTGACCAAGAGCAGCAAAGTTGCTCGACAACCCCGTCCTTTTCATGATGCTCCACAAGGTGAAGGATCGTGTGTCCTCATATATCTTTGGGGTGCGTTGCGGGGGTGGATTAAAGGCCTACTGGAGACCATACACAAAGAAAAAGCCTGTTGAGGCAGAAAGTAAAAAGAACGGGTGTTCGCATTAGCCCGATGTCGCGTCTGCTGAAAAGCTAAACGAAAATTTGTCTAGCTGCCATGCACCATGCCGTTAACTTGGCCTCGCGGAGAAGACAAGTAAGCTACGACTTTGCCCTGTGAGCGTTAGCTGTTCACCTGAGCGAAAAAATTCATTGGCGAAACAAGTGCAACCCTGACAATCTACCCTGCGGTAGCTGCTTTCAAGAAAAACAGGAACCATACACAAGGCAAGGCTTCCAGGAGCAAGAGACTGAAGCGACTCCGTTGTCATGTTGCTAGGCATTGGCCCAATGGCGCGTCTGCTGCAAAGCTGAACGAAACTGTTCGTGCTGCCATGCGCCATGCAGTTAGTTTGGCCTCGTGGAAAAGACGCTCGGACTGCTTATTTCAGCGACGAAAAAACAACAGGTGGGAACCGACTGCAGCCGCGACTACGGTAAATGTTTTCATAAACAAAAACCCTATACAAGTCCATGCAAGAGACTCCAGCAAGTCCGTTCTTGTGCCGTGTCCAACACCCACTTGCCAGCTTTCTACAATCTGGTACCGACTGCTCATGCACAGTCTTGCACAGTACTGGCCTACTGTACACTGCTGCACTGTCTGCGGTTTGCAGCCGTCGTCTGCCACGAAAATCGAGCTAATTTGGTCTCGTGCAATAATTTAAAAAACCAAGGAATTAACCAAGAGCAATGTTGTTCGACAGCCCCATTCTTTTCATCATGAATAAAAAATGAAAATATCGGATCTCACACGCCCTCCCGCACGTTTCCGCACACCTTCGTGGCAGTGGCAGGGAAAACGTGCAAGCTTAGTTGCATGGTCTTGGCGGCGGCAATTGCACGCTCGGACAACTCTGTCCTCTTGAATTTCTGCAGCTCACGCCGCGAGTACTCGAAGAAGTGTCGGAAACGCTAGTTGCACGGGCCTCCGAAACATCACGTGCAACCGCCAAACGCCCAAATCCAAGCTTGTCCGCCAGATGTAAGGCTGCGCTCCAAGGCCTCCAGATGCGAAAGAAAACGTCCTTGAGCAGGTACTGCCACTGCCCCTCTTGGCCGCAGTCTGTTGATTAGCATAGCGTTTTAGTTCTTTGTACCTTCTCTCTTGCACGAAACGAGAGAGAACACAGGATAGGCGGCCTTACAGGTGTCCAAGTGAAGGATCGCTCTCAGCAGATCATTCGGTAGCACAGATCCTGAGGAGGTCTGCTGCAACATGTCTAAGACTTGGCAAAGGCAAATGTGAAGGAATTGATGGCTTGTCGAAGCTCCAACCCCAAGTCTCGAGACTCGCGAAGGTCTTGTAGGAGCAGCCGGAAGATTGGATATGCCGTGAGTGCCTCGGAAGCGGATGATTTCAGGATGCCGTCATTGGACTTTTTCTTTGCGAAAAAATCCTTCACAGTTGCAGCCCTGTCCTTCAGGTAGGCAGGCCATGACAAATTGTGGAAAAAACTCGTGCAGCTCTTGCTGCTTGACCTGGGCAGCGACAAGCTTGTCGAGCAGTAGGTTGACCTCTAGGTGAAAGATTCCGCCGACCAAGTATATGTGCATGCAGTCGAACATGAGGGCCTTGGTTGTGTCCAAGGCCCCCCTGCACACAGGATCACTAGGTGGGATTTGTTTAAGGTTTGTGCTCCTTGGCTGACAACAGCGCGAGGTTTTCTAAAGGGTTTTGGAGGGCTCAGGCCCGGGTTCTGGGTGAGATTTAACTGAGATTTACCTGAGGTTTAGGTTTTCGGGCTGAGAACAGGAACCTTAAGCTTTCCGAGGCTTTGTAAGGGGTTTAGGAGGGCTCAGGCTCGGGTTCTAGGTGGGATTTACCTAAGGTCTGTGCTTTTGGGCTGCGAACAGAAACCTTAAGCTTTCCGAGGCTTTCTAACGGGCTTAGGAGGGCTTAGGATCGGGTTCTGAATGAAATTTACCTCAGGTTTGCGTGTTTTGTTGAGAACAGAAACCCTTAACTTTCCGAGGCTTTCTACAGGGTTTAGCAGGGCTCAGGCTCGGGTTCTAGGTGGGATTTATGTAAAGTTTGTGTTTCTTGGCTGAGAACAGAAACCTGAAGCTTTCCGAAGTTTTCTAAGGGGTTTAGGAGTGTTTTTGGGCCGAGAACAGAAACCTTAAGCTTTCCGGAGGCTTCTCAAGTGGTTTAGGAGGGCTCAGGCTCGGGTTCTAAGTGGGAATTACCTTAAGGTTTGTGCTTGTGGGCTGAGAACAGAAACCTTCAGCTTTCCGAGGCTTTCTGAGGGGTTTAGGAGGTCTCAAACTCGGGTTCTAGGCGGGATTTATTTAAGGTTTCAGTCTTGGACCTCAGGAATGATACTTTTTCTCAGGCACGGCAGGCTCAGGTCGAACTAAGGTTTAGGTCTGTGCGCTGAGAACAAAATACTTAAGCACCGAAACCTACTAAGCCCTTCCAAACCCTTCTACTTCAGCTCCCAGACCCCAAATCAACCCAAGCCCCCACGAAAACCTCCTATTTAAACCCGAAGCAAACCACCCCAAAGCTTAAACCCTCCCAAACCCTTTCACTCAAGCCCCGAAACCCCAAATCCAAGCAAACCACCCCAACCCCCCGAAACCTACAGAACCCTCTTAAACCATTGTACTTAAGCACCGCAACCTACTGAACCATCCTAAACCCTTCTACTTCAGCCCCCAAACCCCAAATCAACCCAACCCAGACCCCAAGCCAGCCCACAAACTCTGGGATCCCCTGATTCCTTTCTAACTTAGTCAGAGGGAGGGGGGTGGGGGGTGGCCTATTAGAAAGGGCCGCCACCGCATTAAATTGCGCGCTGAGAATCGGTAGTGTTCGCGTTGTTTTTCGCCGTGTATTTTAATTATATCAAAGAAGGGCCAATTCAGGATTTGAGAGAAGCGAAACAAACGAAATACGCGTCCTTTGCCAAAATAAACACCCAACTACCAAGAAGGATAATTGGTCGTTTTGGCGTGGCTGTTCAAGATTGGTCGTGTTCGCGGTGTTTTCGTTGTGTGTGTTACTTGCATCACAAAAGGGTCATTTCAGGATTTGGGAGAGCCGAAATAACCGACATACGTGTCCCTTGCCAGAAATATAAATCCAAATCACCATCCAGCAAAAGAAAGGAATTCGTCGTTTTCGCACCACCGCACTGCAGGCGGTGGTGTCTTTTTTGATTACCTGGAACCCCAGATCTGGTAAATTTACGCCCGGGCGTTTTTTTACGTGCATTTACGCCCGGAATTTCTGATTACGGAAATTTATGGTTGGAGGGCTTTTCTACGGATTTTATGCCTCATCCTTAGCTGGCTTTCAGGATTAGTCAGAATTACGATATACAACCTAATTACGCTTTTTTATGGCCGTTCTACGATTTTTCTACGTATTTCCTACGCTTATTTATGGTTGCTTTTGCGTAGGTTTTGGGGGTGATTCGGTGCGAATTTACGGCTTTTATGCTTTTTTTACTTTTGTTTTATGTTTTTTCTACTGTTTTTTCTACTGTTTTTCGATGGTTTTTTATGGTTATTTATGTTTTTTTTTTATGGTCGTTGGGTGCATTTACGAAATTATGGTTATCCTATGGGCGTGGCTTGGTTCAGGAATTTCATAGGCTGATGGCTATATATATGGTACCCCACTCAAAGACCCAGATTTCAGGGTTACGCACATTTA